>VYXD01003036.1:166277-204145 GCA_013397195.1 Hylia prasina
CCGCCGGGACGGCTGACGGCGGCGCCGCGCTTCATGCTGGACCTGTACCACTCCCTGGCCGAGGGCGCGGAGGGCAGCGCGGGCGCGGAGCGCGGGGGCCGCCCGCCGACCCCTGCCCCGCCGCTGCCCAGCCCGCAGGACAGCGCCTTCCTCAACGACGCCGACATGGTCATGAGCTTCGTCAACCTGGGTGAGTGAGGGAAGGAGGGAGTGAGTCCTGGGCTGCGCGGAGTCCACCCAGCCACTCACCCGTCCTCCCGTGCCGCCGGGACACCCCTGGCCCGGGCAGTGGGGACGGGCGGCCGCTCCCCAATGGGGCTTTGCCGGTCGGGACCCACCTTGGACTACGCGGGTGTCGGCCAGGAGGGCAGCTCACTTCGGGGAAGGGCAAAACCTCTCGCAAACAGTAAAAAAAGAATATACCTCAGCACGCAAAACTTGGGGAGGGGGGAGTGGGAGGAAGGAAGAAAAAAAGAATAGTTATTTATTTTTTAGTAGTCCTTATTCTGGTGGTAGTGGTCAGAACCTGTAGTTCAGAATTAAACACACCCTTCTCTGCTTCTTGGGCAGCAGAGCTCGGGTCATGCCAGAGTGAGTACAGGTTACATTCACTCTATGCAAGGTCCAGCAGCGCTGAGATGCCTTTCTGTCTTGAACAAAGTACAGCCACGCCACTTCACGGCGTCCTTGTCTTTTCCTTTTTAAATTGTTTGTTTGTTTTTATTTTAGGGATCAGATCTAGTATGGTGGTAAATATGTGAATCTGTGTAGGTTATTCTGGTGATTGAGCACGGGAACATGATAAAAATCTGTATCATGTGGAAATCTTGAATTAAGTTCTGTTAGATGTCAACCTGCTCGTCAAACAAATCATCCTGTCAGCGACGTGAAGGGCTCTGAGACAGGCATTGCAGTGGGAAAAATCATTAAGCTTTTTTACTTAAAGGAGCTCTTAGTACTATGCAATTGTAAGGAAACAGTGTAATTAGATTCTGCCTAATGTGGATAATGAAAATATTTCAGTTGGCAAATTACAGTTCCTTTTTTTAGGGAATTCCTGTGAAGCTCAAGTGTCTTAGCCAGTCAGCTGAAAACTTTGCCTTTTTACTTGTGCTGCCAGAGCTGTGTGCCAGAACAACAGCTAGCTTGTCTTACTTAAAACCAACCAACCAAACAAAAGAACCCCAACAACAACAAAAAACCCATAAAACCCAATTTGTTGTGTGTTTACTCCTTTGAAGCAGGGGTATGTCACTGCAGCAGGAAATTTCTTGGAGCTCCCAGTGCTGGTACAGGTGTTCAATAGCTTTGTACCATGCTGTGTGCATCTAGAACAAGAGCTGATTAATTTTTGTACCTGATGGAAATCACCTAGTAGCTCAGAAGAGTTGCAAATAGTTGCTGAATGATTTGTCTACATTGAAACCAAGGTGACCACAACTTGTATGGGTACAGCTGAGTTGCCTTAGGTGCTCAGACCTTCCAGGAGCCTGGAGCCCTGTTGCCTCCTCATACCGCAGGTGTGTGTACCTGTCAGGGTCTCAGCTGCCTTGTTTAAAGTAAGCTTGGGGATGTTTAGGTGGTGCTGCCATCTCAGAGCTCAGGTGCATTTGATTGAGACATCCTGAAAGTGTCCATCAATGAAATCAGGGTGGTCTGTGGTCTCAGCTCAGAAGCTGAGATCTGGGAAATACTGTATCGGTTTCAAGTCCAAAAGGGCACCTGCCTCTATTTTTCTTCCCTCCCAGCCTCCCCAAACCTCTCTGTCCTTTGAATATCCAGAGCTGATGCTGCTGTCTCTGTTCTTTGCCTTGGGGACTTTCAAGACCTATACTTGGAGCTGTGAATTTAAGAAGTGTGGTGCTGGCTGTAGCTGTCTGTAAGCAATCCCCATGGCACATTTTACTTGAGGGATGTGAGACAAGGTGCCTGCAACGGGCTAGGCAGCTCCCAAAAGAGCTGATTTCAGGGATAAGTGTGAGCATGTGGTGTTTAAAAAGGTAATTAGCTGTTTATAAAGCACCAGGAGAGTATTATTAGGTGGTCGATCTGAAAGTAAGTGTTTCTTTTGAAAATAACCCCTTCCACTCATGTTCTGATAATTTGAATCTAGACACGTAACAATGAGGAAAATTATTCATGTAATGTAGTAAAATAGTGCAATTGAAATGCTAGTTATGCATCTCAGGAAGCATGAATCAGCTGTAGAATTTTCTCATCAACTTCCAAATTCCAAGTCATAAACCATAATGTCATTTAATGTGATTGTTTGTTACCAGAGTGTTGACAAATCGATGGGCTGGGACTGAACAGCTGTTTGGCTGTTTTCTGTGGCTTCTCTGACATACTAGGGATTTTTTGGGGTCTTTCACCTGTTTATTCACACTTACTTTTCCATTTAACCATAATTCAGGTCAGAAAACTAGCGGAAGCCTAAGGTTTTATTCCAATATAGAAACCAAAGGTTTGATGGGAGAAAGCCAACTTGTGATCTGTCAAAGTAGCTTATTAGATGAAGTCAGAAATGCAGCAAAAGATAGTGGGATCACAGCAGAAAGGGAAAAATTCTTTATTTCAAACACACTGACTATTCCAATGAAGTACATGTCAAACAACCCTAAAAACTCACAGCTGGAGTCTGCTTATAAGTGGACACTGCCAGAATTATTTTAATTGGGGCTTTCTGCATGTGTCCCTACGTACAGTTACTTCTGTTCAGTTAAAACTGACTTCTGAAGAACTCTGTGTTCAACCTTGAAGACATCCCTTTCCACTATTGAAGGGGCAGCTACCAAAGAGATGTGAGGAGCCCTTGCTGTTCTCTCAGGGTGAGGAGTGTATGGTATCACCTGGCAATGCAGGTGCCTGTGGCTGTGTGAATGTCAAGTCAGTGTGGGTGACCTGCCTTCAGGTGCTGATGCTGCTTCTGCTGCAGCTCAGAACTAGACAAAAGTTTGATGCATCTCATTGTGCTGGATAGTCATCATCTAGGTCAGCTGTGCAGAGGAGTCTGACTTTGTCATGAAAGTTTGCAGGTGTTGATGTTCTTAGAAAAGTGCACTTAATTTTTCCAGCCCCGTAGCCCAAAAAGAGTCACTAGCTTGTAGTTACTGCTGGTTTTAAACATGCGGGGCTCCAGCCCTTCCTGACCAACCTACATTCTTCAGTCTGGGGACACAGCAGATGTGTTTTCTCTCTGGGGAGGGCTATGTTCCGTATGTCCTCAGGGTATCAGCCCTCTTGTAAAGGGACTTTGGTGAGGTCTCGGATTATTCAGGCAGTGCAGGCTTGTCCCAGTCTCAAAGATGATGATCTTGGAGATCATCATCAGCTTCTATTTTGTTTTGGGGCTTTAAAAAAAAAAAGAAAAGAAAGCCACAGAGGTGTGGAGGTTCTTCAGACACAGGGAGATGCTGTCTTACAGGGAGGACAAGAAATATCAGTCTTTGAAATGGGGAGTCTGGGATTTATCTTGCCTGCCTGGTGATGTCTGCATGGGCTTGCAAGGTGTGGGCAGTGATTCCCAGAAGGACTGATCACAGGGGAGCTTAGTGTGTACAGGGTTTCTAGGAGATGCTTAGCACTTAGTTTTATAAAGCACCTGGAGAGCAGTATGAGGGAGGAGAAATAATTTTTTATTCCCATTACAAACAAAATCACACAAGATATAAACCAGTTCAGATAATTTAGATAATAAATTTAATCTATCAGGTTAAATACCTAAAATAATTTGACAGAAAACATAACCTGTCCTTGGTAAATCTGGTCCCTTTTTTTGGGAAGATAATCCTAGAAGTGTCTATTTTGGGTGTTTTCATTAGGATGAGGCATCCAAGAAGTGCCTGTTTCTTTTCATTTCCCGCATAGGAAGTCTGGATAGCTAGCACAGATGGAAACATCTGCATGGATTCACTGACGAAGCAGGGTACCAAACATCTGTGCTGTGGAAATGGCTGTACAGCAGGGTTGTGGGGCTGGGGTGGGGGAACGCATTGTGGGCCAGCAGGCATTTTTGTGAAAACTGTTCAGCTCTCCTTGTAGGAACAGCCTTGATATGAATGTGTGGAGTGTCTTGACACAGTACTGTTGGGAGAATAACATCTATTAATGTTTCCTATCTGGAAAATGTATCTTCCTCGTGGCATGAGATATCTCCTCCTGGCAGAACAGCGCGGTTTTGGTACAGAGATCCCACTTGAGGCAGTGATGCTGGATTGGCAGTGTGACCCCAGTGTTCTCAGGCACATCAGTGCTGATGTGAAGGGGATCTGCCCTCCATCCTCTGTTTCACCAGCTGGTGTCTTCAGAGCAGTGCTTGCTGTGTGAAGCAGCAGAAAACAAGACTCTCAAAGACTTTGCTACTGCATCCGGAATTATCTGTGTATCATGAAAGGTGCTGTGAAGCAATCCTCTGTCAGAACGTTGTCTTCAGCCATGTCTTCCTATCCTGGCATCCACACTGAGGGGAAAACCAGCCATGCACTTCTGCAATCAAACCCAAGGAATTCAGTGGCAGTCTGAGTTTCTGCCATGACCCAAATCTGGGGCTGTTGATAGCTGTGCAGGAAAAGTCTGAACCCATCAAACCCACCAGAGACAAGGATCATAGAAAGTGTGCTTTGGGGTGTTGTACCTGGTTATTCAGCATTGTGACTTTTTGTATCAAAGAAAATATTCATTGATACAAATGTTAGTGTCTAACAGCACTGATTCACTGTGTATCTACTTCTGGAGAGAGGGTTTTCCCTTTTATCATAAGACCCACAGGTCCCTTGGGAGGGCTTAGTGCAAAAGGTTGAGGGGAAGCTCACCTTTTGCCAGGCAGTCCTCCAGTCAGCCCTGAAGCTTCAACAGTATTTGAATTAAGCTTGTGGTGAAAAGCCTCTTTTATTTTCGAATCCCTAAGCTCCAGGCAATCTCCATCTTCCTTGCAAGACTTCAAGGGTCTATCAGGGCAAGGATGCTCACTTTCAATGCAAGGAAGCTGCTTGGAGGTAAATATAAGACTTGTTGTACAAATACTCTCTCTCCTTCTTCCCCCTTGCTTATAAAGCAACACCTTATGGATGTGATGTCTTATAAAAAGGCTTTTCATCTTTTTGGCAGTGGTCACCTACCAGATTTCCTTCTAGGAATGATCTTGCACAACTTCATAGCACCTTAGGTGCAAGCAATATGCCTTTGTTCTGCACAGCTTTTCACAGGAGGGGAGCAGTGCTCCAACATCCTTACATGTGTTTCTAAAGCAGGTGAATTTTTTCATCTGAAGGATTTGTTCAGCCCACCTGCCTTCTTCCCAGTACCATGCTTGCTGCTCGGAGATAGGAAATTAGGCAACCAAGATGTATCAGGGATGTTGCGTGATTGTATTGATGGGACTGTACCATTCATACTGTCATCCCATCTGTTTATAGTCTTGGCCACGTGTTGTAAAGGTCAAGACGTCTACTCAGAGGGAATAACTGGAGTGTGTGATGCTGCAGATCTGGCTGTGCTGCCAGCTGGCTGTGTACAGCCTCACTTGCTCGGCATGTGAGCAGCGTCCTCCACGTGTGTCCAGAGCAGGCCAATATTAGAAATCATGAAGCTGATGATGGGAATGAGTTTTCTGACTTTTGCCAAGCCTTGTATAGTGGGCTTTGATGCCAAGACAGATTCCCAAGTGTCGAAGAGCAGCCTCGTATTTGCTGTTCAACTGATGCAGCTTGAGATTCTCATTTATGTAATCTCCTTGAAGTAGCTGCTGCTTGTGAGCTGCCTGCTAGTGTGAAGCTGCTTGACAACGTGATTAAAGAAAGGGCAAATGGTCTTTTAGAAGTCCTCAGCTCCTCTGGACTTGGAGTTTGAGGGATAGTAGTCATCCTTTTGCCTTTGGCTAGGAGCCATGGAAGATGTGTGGCTCCTGCAAATGCTGCTCTTCAAAACCTGTACTGTTGAAATGAGTGGAGAGTCATGTTCATGTAAGCAATTTATCCAAGTCTGACTGTCATCTGGTCTAAGCTACTGGAACCAGACAGTGTGACATTAGTAGGATTATTCTCTGTCTTGTGAAAGCTTTTCAGAGCTTAAAAATTTACAGTCTTAGACTTCAACATTTCACACAATTTTTTCTTCCAGCAACAACAATAACAACAGCAATTTATTGTAATTGTAAAAAGCTAGTATTGCCAAACCAGTCTTGATTACTTCAAGCCAATTTTTTTATCTGTAAATAAATGAAAACTTGCATTTTGAATTAGAAGCCCAGGTGTGGGGCTGGGTTGGTTTATTTTATTTATTTATTTATTTTTTTTTAAAATAAAAGCAGAACTTCCTAATTCTTTCCCTCAGAAAAAATTGAAGCTAAACCACTAATTATAAAAACGTTTTCTTTTGACCATTTTCTTCCAGCTCAACATGAGTTTAGCAGAAAATCACTTGGGCAGCTGTCATGGATGTCTTGCACTGAGCTCCTGCTGGGATTGCTTGCTGCAGGCTTGTACCTCTGCCAGGGAGCTGTGGGTCCTTGCTGGGTCTAGCCCGGTGCAATGCAGTGGTTACACTCTCTGGTAGTTTTAAATATAAACTTCTAAGCGGAGTTTGTGATTTAGGAGGAAGGAAGGTGGTGTTTAGACTTTCCATGCTATGGAGTCACGATTCTTTTTAGGTCATCTTGCCTCATTGCTAACTTGTAGGGGGTTGAAGGAAGGTATGATTTACTTGGGACGTAAACAGTCCCATTGTGTGTTTCTGCTGTATCCCAACAGATGCACAGCTATGCTGTAAAGTACTGCTCACCTACTGGTCATTTAACACTGACATTTGACCATTTATATAGCAGTGTGAATCAAAGAACAAGCACTATTACCCAAATGGAAGAATGGCTCATGGGTGAGAGATGCCCATTTGTTACAGCAGGTATCAAACCTCAGAGCCTGGGAGATGGAGGTTAAGGACTGGAAAGATGTCTTCTGCCCACCTGATTCTTGGAGCCTGCTGTTGGGTCACACCTAGGTTCCCTGTTCGATGTAGCAACAGTTTTAAACTCAAAGAGGGTAGGTTTAGATTGGATACAAGGTAGAATTTTCTCAAACAGAAGTAGTGAGACACTGAAACAGGTTCCCCAGAGGAGCTGTGGATGCCCCATCCTTGGAGATGTTCAACGTCAGGTTGGATGGGGCTTTGAGCAGTTGTTTTACTGAACAATGTTCCTGCCTGTAGCAGGGGTAGATCTGGATGGCTTTTGAAGATCCATTTCATCCAAACTTCCTGAATTCTAAGTGGGAAGTGAGAGGGCACTCAGGACTGGGATTCTGTAGCCATGATATGCTAAGGGTGAAGAGACATGCCTGAAAAACTTTCAGTAACTCATTTCTTTCCACCTGTTTTCAGTTGTGGCTGGCAGAGGATGAGGAGTGGTGCCTTCTGCAGAGCTGCAGCACTTGCAGCAGGGTTGGCTGGCAGCAGCACACCAAGTGGCCCAGTGCTTTGCATCCGGAGTAGGCTCCCACACAGGGGCTTTGGGAAGGGCATGGAGCTGCAGGGCTGTTGCAGGAGAAAAAAAGCTTAATTAAAGAAGCTGAGTCCCTGTGGGATTGCAGGGGTGTTTAATACCTTGTAATGGACTTTGATTCCTAAAACCTGCTGTGGATTTGGGTTGGCATTTCCTGAACTTTCAATTACTTAAGAAACAGTCTTGTAGTGTTGCGTAGAGTTTTGGAATGGGGTTTTTTGTTTGTTTGGGTTTGGGGTTGGTTGGGCTTTTTTGGTGATGTAATGAGATTTTTTTTGTTGTTTTGTTGTTAAGGGCACAAAGATTTTGACAGCGCTGCTTTCAGCTCTTTTTATTTTACGTAGCAGTGTTCATCATAGCACAATGACAGAATTGAATCAGTGGTAGCAACAGTGGGAACTTTTGGCAAAAAAGGATAATGTAGACAGAGCCGAAGTGTTCTGCTAACTAAAACAGTAGCTGTATTTTTCAGAGAGCTAGACATGACTGTTTTGATCCAATGTGGTGTTAATCACAAGAATACATAACTGCTTTCCGGTGAACTTTCCCTTTAAAAATATCCAATGATATCACCTGATGTTTTGCACGAATGCTCAGTATAACCAGAATTTAGAACAGCTGGCTCCATATAAACTTGGAACATTCATAGGTCAAATATTAGTGTATAAATAAAAACATTTTGAAAATGAAAACAGAAGCACAGTATTGGGAATATACTGAATGTGCAGATGTACTTCACGGCTTGAATAGCTTTACAAATTAATCAAGACAGTGTTTAACACTTGTTCTGAAGAGTCAAATTTCCTGATAGTAAATGAGAGAGTGTTTTCAAACAGTGTTCCAAAGATGTGTTATTCTGTGTGTGTTAATGGTTGTTTGCAGTGCGAGAAATGTATGAATTAGCAATTTGAAGCACTCTTTTAACAAATGTATATTTGTTCAACCCAAAATCTTGTCAAACTGAGATCTACAGCTTCTTTTATCAAGTGCAGGCTGTAAAATGTGCCATGTTTAAAGCATGCACAGGGATGTTTATGTTGAGGTGCACTGCTGCAGCTTTCTTATCTTGTTGCTCACCTCATCGCGTTCGCGTGGCATGTATGGTCAAGGTATTAGACACTCTGTTTGTACAAGGGCTAAAGGGTGACATAATGTCTATTGAAGCACAAGTGTTAAGCTCCACACCAGGCAACAAAGAGCACTTAAAAAATGAGAACCGATTAGAGCTCACCAGCAGGGTCTGATAGTCACACATGTAAGCCAAGAGGTGTTGGAGGGAGGAAAGGGTCGGCAGCTATGGTGTGAAACAGATGTGCCTTCTCACATCCTTCTCTCTCCTGGGCTTTCCAGACCACTTGAGAGAGAAATCGGGAAGAGTAAAGCTCTTAGCAGTCAATGCCAGTCTTTTTACAAGGAATGAAATTATCCAAATAAGTTGGAAAATAAGGTTTAACTGTAACTAATGCATACAAGATGCAAAAGACTTGTCTGCCTCTGCCTTTGTAAGCTCTGTAATAATACAAAGTTGTTTGAACATTAACACTTGCTGCAGCCTATCTTCCATATTTTTAAAACTGCTTTAAAATATCTGGATAAAGCTTCTGTATCAGGAATTAAAAAAGTGGTCAGAGCTTTAATTCCACATGTCACAGAGGTGCAAGCTCCCTCTGCCCAAATTCAGATGAACAGAGGTATAGGCAGCAGTCTTTAATCACCAAATGCTCTGCAGGAAAAAAGGAAGGGGCATTTCCTATGTCACTTACCATGGGCTTCCCATTCACATTTCTTCATTACTTTTGGCCACACTGGTGGTGTGGTGCAGCAAGAGGCCTTACACACTTCTAATGTACCTGAGCCTTCATAATGATGCCAAGCCTGGTTCTTCAAAATGTTCGTGTGCAAGCAGGGAGAGGCTTCTGTGCAAGCCTTGACTTGTGTGCAGAATTTTGATGCAAAATAGTAGGAGGATAGTTCTAAAATTTAAGCCTGGTTTGAAATCCATGTTTTAATATCCACGCAAAGATTTGATCCACAAGTACAGAATCCAGGTGCTCAATTTAAATGATGAAGGTTGGCAAAGAAACCCTTCGTTTTAGAAAAGCAGCAGCCTCTCCTGCCCACAAACCTTCATCTAGAGACAGCATTTCAAGCATGCAGACCTTTTTGCTTAATTATTGTAACATCAAACATCTCTGACATGAAAGGGACCAAGCAGTGGCTATGCAAGATAATGACTTGTTTATAAAAATAATTTAAACAGCATATGAAAAGCATAAACATGCATGTCCTGCCAAAATTCACTGTATGTTCTGCAGGCTTTGGTGATTGTGAATNGAAAAAGGCAGAGGGGGAAGGGAGCAAAAAGAAATGAAGAGAGACTTTAACAAAATAGAGAGTTCTCATATTTAAGGAAGTTCCAACTTATTATGCTATGGAAGATAGCTGGAGAGAAAATATATTTGTTTAAAGTACTACAATAGATTTTCTCTTTGAGATGTCTGTGTCTTGTCTCTTGCATGTGATAATTTTTACACTTTAATGATTGTAGCAGCTGTCCTGTCAGAAAATGTTCCATTCTGCAGGATATGTAATGCTCGTTACTTGCTAGACAATATCAAGATACTACTCTGTCTCTTATTCAGAACCTCAAAACACTTCATAAGCATTGAAGTTTCACAGTGTGCTCTGACAAATGTAAAACACTCTTATACTGATTTTCCAAATAGCTAAGCTGAGGCTCAGAGGTTATGACTGGACCAGGGCTGTGAAATTCTTGCTTCTGATCCTGCAATCTCGCCACGAACCTACGTGCTGTTTTAGCAGTCTGGCCAGTCCTCCAGTGGCTCATGCAGCCAGTGAAACAAGAGGGTCTTCTTTGGTGAAACCAGTCTTTTTTAGGTGGCAGCTTGAATCTGCTGGAGTCTACAGGTTCTCACTCAGCTTCAGCTTTAGTTCTTCCTGCTTGTCAACCTTGCTCATCAGTGTTGCACAGTCACAGTGTTGCACTTCTGCGGCCATGATCCATTAGGGACGTGGCTCTTCAGGCATGCTTACCAAGAGCTGAATATAGGAAAGATGAAAGAGGTCACAGGCTAGCACCTTTCACTTGAAACTATTGGAGAGCCTAATAAAGGTTTGGTTGACTTCTGGTAATTCCTGTGCTGCAGGGAAGCTAACAGTAGATGTTCTTCTGAGTTAACTGACAGTTTTGTTGAGAAACTCCCCATAAAAATGCAGTGTAACAGCTGAAGTTGGTATAATGACTCCTTTATATTTCAGAAGCTATTGGGATTGGGTCTGCCTGATACTTTTGCTATCTCTAGTCTCAGTAAAAACAGTTTTATGGGGTCCCAAAACAGTCTGTTGCTTCTGGCAGCCAGCGAAGCTGGCAGCTCCGATGCACTGAGGCTTGAAGAGATAGTTCATTAATTCATGGCACTTTCCAGAATAAACATGGCAAACCTCCTCTGAAATAACAGACGGTAAATCCTCCTTGTCACTCAAGACTGCACATTTGTCTTCAGAAGGGGGCTGTGAAAGAAGCTGTCCATCTCCTAATGAATGAAAAAATAGAAGAAGAATTGTGCGTTGTGACATGGTGAAGCTTCGGGGTGGAATAACAACCAACCTTTCCTCCCATCTTAGCCCTGTTAATTGTGGACTGAAACCAAGCAATTCCCACTGGGCAGGCTATCAGATGGCATAAACTATCATAGTTCTTTGCCAGGGATCCCTGGTGAGAATGACAGTGCTTTTTGCTCCTTCTTTGACTCTTTTTGGGAAGGTAGGTGTCAACATCTCTCATCTTCAGGTCCTCAGGGACAGGACCTCTGGTCTCTCTGTGCTGGGATACTTGTGAAGGTTGCTGCAAGCTGGGGCTGCTCGGAGCGCACAGATGTTTTGTGCAGCTTGTTATTTTCTGTGTTGGAGGTTATGAGTCAGATTACTGTTACCAAAATGTTTATGTGAAATCATTTCTGAGTCATATATTTGCATCATATACAACCTGTCTGACAATCAAAACATTCAGTGCTCAGCTAATGATTATACTAAGTTTTCCAACACTCTGCTCCAACATAACATAATTACATTGCAAAGTGCAATATATTATTTTGACAGGATTCTTCAAGCATCTTGCTATGTCAGGATATCATCATTGCTATTATTTTAAATTATCAGAGTTTGTTGCATGAAACAAAGCTAAAAATAGTGAGAGGCAGTTCCTCAGAAAGAAAATGCCCTGCAAATGTTCCTGGCCTTTTTCAGTCCCCCCAAAAAACCATATTTTAAGAAGTTGCATAGTACTTTTGAATTTATTCTCTCCAGAGAGGTGCTTGATCAGGGCTTATTGGTTTAATTGACAGATTAGCTGTGGATATTTGCCTGAAGAAATCTTTTGGTGCCTGTGGGACTGCTTGGTAGTTTCTCTAAAATACATTTTTAAAGGTAGAACCAGAGTATTTTTTAGCAGCATAAAGTCTCTAAACTACAACTTAATGCAGTTGTGTGAGTTCTAACATAAATAGGAATTGCTTACAAAAGTATTCTGAATAGGGAGAGCATTTAAAACTACACTCACCTTCAGGTGTGCAAGAACTCAGCAGGAGTGTTTGCCACCATGTTCCAGTGAATTCAGTAACTCCTCTTTAATGATTTATCCTAGAGCAGGATGGGGAAAACTGAAGCATGCCCCAGCTCTGTGCTAAGGTAGTGGTCAAGGAGACAAAAAGTGCACAGGGGCAAAGGGCTGCTCTTTTGTTCGTTTTGGAATACACGTCCATGAAAAAGCACATGAAAGTGAAAATGGAAAGTGATGTTAGGGCTGACTTTGGCTTACAGTCTTTTGAAATTGGCTTTAGGAGCTCAGTTATAAGTAGTGAAGGGCACAGTCACGTCCCTTTAAATACAAAATATCATTGCATTTCATTGCTCTTACTGAGATGGCAGGGTGCAAAGTGCAGGATGGATTATGATGACATTCTTTATGTTCTTAGTGAAAAAAAAGTATGGACAATACAGTAGTGGACTTTCTTGGCTACAAGTGACTGGGCTGTGCTTAGTAATTAGGGAGCTTGCATTTGGAGCAATAAAAGCATCTCTCTGTCGTATTAGTAAGCACCATCTTTGCTTATGCACTCTCCTTGGCCAGCGTCAGTGGCAAATACATAATTGGTCTATGAGGACCAATATATTGTGAAGTGTAGGGGAAAATGCCAAAATAAAATTTCAGTTGGATCGAGTCCATTTGTCCTGTGCTAATTTCTGGCCCTGTAAACAAACACAGCTGCTGAACGTAGAATCAGTGCTCCGAGCAGTTAAAAACAGTGATGCATTGCTAGTGAGATCACAGCAGAAAAAAATATGTAACACATGAGGCTGCAGTAAGGATCAAAACAATCCTCAGCTCTGAATAATTGTTTCTGTTTATATATTTTAATCTATTTATGATGCTTAGAATGTAAAGATTACTGTTGATTGTCATTCAGCTGGGACAGTCAGCATATTAAGTATTGATAAGCCAGTAATCATGAACTTCTGCAAAAGAGTGAATTGGCAACTGAAAGCTTGATGAACGTATATGTATGTATTTTATATTTCTCTCTTTATACCAATGTATCACCCATTCGGTCATATGGGCTTTGTTGTTATTTGTTTATAAATATGAAGGATCCATGCAGGTAGGTTTGCCTGTCACTTCATCTTAATTAAAATGTCTTTAGAAGTACTGCAGTACTGAACAAGGAACGTGAGACTTCAAACATTAGAAATCTCAGGGCCAAGCCTGCTAGGTCATTGGCAAAGTAGCAGCACTTACACTGTAATTTGTCTCATGGCTCAGTTATATGTTTTGACATCCCTGAGCTGACTAATTGCTCTGGGGAAAAAAGAAGAATCTCAGTTACTGTAGTAGAAAAGACTATTTCCAACCTTTTCTGTCCATCAAATCTGTTATCTAGGGACTGCTGCACAGTCATCCCCAGAGCTAGAAGAGTAGGGCACTTTTGAACAGCATCAATTTTAATGTTTTAGGCACTTAATAGCCACCCTGGGGCTTTGACTCGTGGTAGGTGCTTCACTCCATGGTCTTGTGCAGCATGTGTTGGTGCCACCCTCTTCAGAAGCCTCCTGAGGCTTGAGGAATAATTGGGTGTTTGCATTGCTGTGCACTGGACTCGTGCCATCATGGATTTTGTCATGTCTGCAGAGCATTACTGGGGTCCATCAGTGGCCTGGGTTCTGGAAACTCTCCTAGCCCCTACCCCAGCTCAACTACAGGCTGGCATGGAGCATTTAAATCTCAAACTGTCAGTCTGGCACGTTCCATAAACACTAAATTGACTCAGAGTGGCTAGGTCTAGTGCTATAAAACATACCGTTCAGGTATTATTGCCAAGGAAAAAAATTACCTGTAAATAGCAGACTTAGCGCATAGGGGCTTATTTCTGTGCTTATGCTTTTTACATTTCCGTCTTTGCATCAGCTTGGCAAGAAGGTAACTTAAATGTCAAAACTATTTTTATGTAAATATATGCATTATTGAATCTCTTACTCATAAGGCAAATAGTACTTTAAACCCACACAAAACAGTTGAAGCTATATATATTTTCTCACTACTGAATCTGGCTTTTAATAACTTGGAGTGAACTGTCCAAAATAAAGTTAGGAATCAAGGGCACTTTATTTTCCAGCTAGCAACATATATATTCTTGGCTTTGCACTTTACCAATTTGAGATGGAAGAAAACCTGGATTTGTACTACAGATCCTCTCAGCAATTAAGAAGAGAGAAATATCATAGTTAAATAAACTTATTATTTTAAAATTAATGAAATTTTCTAAAACTGTATGAAGCTGCAAAAGAAATGAAGTACTATTAGGAGACTGTGGGGGCTTTGATATCAAACAGTGGTTTTCTAATGTGTTTCTCCTGTTGGAAGTGCAGCCTTGTGCCAGAGTCAGAGGCAGCAGCTACCCAGAGAAAAGATTTCACTGCTGCTATTTGAGGAGTAAGGACAACAAAACTTGCCCTCAGCACGTACAAACAAAACCTCAGCTGAGGTTAGGGATTGTGTACTAAGCCCAGGTCATAGTGGCCTGGAAGGAGATGCTTGCTGTCCTTTGTGGGTTTCATGGCTTGCCTCCACATCACAGATTTTCTTGCCCCACTACCCTCCTGCCTCGGCGTCGCTTCTGGATCCCAAAGATAAGGCGGGAAAAGTCACATCAGGAAGTCATGCAGACAAGAGCTTGTTGCTGAAGAATGCCTGGCCAGTGCTCTGCCACAGTGTCCTGTGGGATCCACCTTGTTGCTGTCTTATTGCTCCCTGCCGTGTGCTCAGTGTCAGAGCTGCTGTAGCAGAGGTCTTCGCTGGCTTTGCCTTGCCCTCTGTGCAGGAGTTCTCTGAGCATGTGGGTGTGTTCAGGCTAATGGGGATGCACAGAAGCAAGAGAGAGGAAGAGGGGAATCCTCATCAGAATTGCATGTTAACTGGCATCCCAGATTTCAATTCAAGCTTTTAGGTCAATTATCTGGCATTTCAGACCGTCTCTGGCTGGGTTGCAGGGTACTTGCTTCCACTGTGTGTGGCATGAAGGGCACTAGGGCACATTGCTACTTCTGCCCTTTCTTGTTGGATAAACCCAAGCTGTACTCAAGGAGAAAAAAAACTGTTGGAGTGCTTTCTGGGGCAGCTGGGCTGTGAAAACTGCTTTGGTTATCTGAGGCTGAAGTACGTGTGAAGCACAACTGGGGAAGACCCCTGAAGAAAGCCAGCCCTTGGAATATTGGATACAATCACAAGCAAAATATGCAAGACTCCACCAGAGTTGTAGTAAATGCAGCAGCTGGTCATGGGTGGGTCATGTCCAGCTGGGCTGGCCACGCATGCCTGATTTCATGGGCATGAAGGAGAGGAGAAACTCTGGAGAAGGAGGAATGAACTAGACCAGAGAGAGGGTCATGGCTCTTGCCTGTGCAGGCAAGTGAATTTGAAGGATGGTGACTAAGAGATTCTGGTTTTCTAAAAATAATGCTTTCCACTGACTGAAACCACAGCTCTTGCTGATGCAGGTTTTGATTATTTTACCTCTTATTCCATCTTTCCAAATTTGCATGATTCAGACTTATGTAAACACTAGTAATGGTGCCTCACTGCGGTGAGAGCAGTGCTGTGTGAAAGAGGCAAGGCTCACAGGGGCAGGAGATTCGTCCTGAAAGCCTTTTTGTCCATGAGATCCCCTGTGCATCCTCAAGCAGCTGCTGGAGTGAGGGGTCAGAATATCTCTGTTCGGTGGTGCCCAGAAGAGAAGTCTGAGGAAAATGATGCTGCTTTCTTTTCTTGCAATGTCCTCTTCTACAAAACTTCATTGTAATGACTTTAGTTCTTTCTTGCTAAATGCAGTGTATGTGAAAAGGCTGCTGAGAGTGGGGTGCTTTGGGTTGTCTTTAAACACAAGCCTTAAGGAAAAATTGAAACAACAGATGAATAATGTGGTTGTGATTTAACTTGAGCCATAAATACTATTTTCCTTTTTAAATATGTTTTTGGAAGGTGAGGGACAACCAATTATGATCGATTTTAAAGCAAGCAGGCTATTCCTTTATTTGACTGAGATGTGTGATTCATCTTGACTGGCTTTTTCTTAGTTTTTAAGTCATTCTGCTGGTGCTGCATTCATTCCCTGAGTTATTTTGTTAACCTTGCCACCTGAACAAATTAAGCACGTGTCTTCATGTGGTGTTCCCTTAATTATGTACCTGCTGGTCACAGTTGGGACACCTATATTTCCATCTGCTTCTTTGTGTAGCCAGAGGACAATTAATGCTGCAGGTTTTTTTCCCAGCCTTTGAAAACTTTTTTTTGTGTATTGTGCAGATTATGTTAAATCACTTCGAAGTCCTGTTTTTCCATCACTCTGACATTTCTGTATGTGCTTGGAGTGCAGAGGTAGTAAGCTAGAGTACAACAGTTGGTACTTTCATTTGCAGTGGTGGTGAACACAAAAAACCCAAGTCAGAACTAGAAAGGCAAATTCATGTTATTACTAGCAAGGACCCTCAGAGCTGTTGAAAACAAAGATGTTGTAGGTGTTTTGTCCAGCAAGCTCCACAAAAGTCTGTTCCAGTTTTCCTCCATGTCTCGCAGGTCACAGGACTCCAGCCAGCTACCTGGAAAAAAAAAAGTAGGAGTGAAGAAGTGGAAACCAGCACCTGCAGCTGTAAGGTGCTGGGGAAGATGTGCTGGGAGCAGGAGAGATCAGCAGTGTCACTGGTGTCCTGGGTCCTCACAGCAGTGCAGCAGCTGTTAGGTGGTGTTCCCAGGTGGATGTGAGCTCTTCTCAGTGTTACAGAGGGAAGAGAAAATGCCTGATGTGCAAACTCCTCTGGCTGCTTTGATTTGAGGAAAATTTCATCACTGGTCCTGGCCTTAGCATATGAGATTGTCAGTAATTCAGTAAGGGGGTCTGAGCAGGCTCTTGCCCCACATGATACACTCAGGCTCTCTAACTTGGGTGAATACCTGATGCTTCTTCACAGGACCACAGGAAAAGTCTCAGATTGTTGATGTAAGTCATGAAATGTGGCTCTGATACAGTGTAACTATGGGGAGAAGAATGATGCCTCCCACTTGATTGTGCTCTAGCAGTACTGACAAATTTGACACCTCTGTCCTCATTTCCCAGGTTTCAAGTTCCCATTTCAGAAGCTGCAGGAGCAGTGGTTAAGTAGGACAAAGCACACTCCAGCTCTTCTCCCAGTTTTTCATGTGGATGTGTGCATGCTGTGGTCACGTGCTCTTCCCCTCCTGCTCAACACCATCAACTTTCTATCAGGAAAATCTAAAGTTTGCAGTGCAAAGGTGTTGGAGGTATTTTGTGAGAGATGTAAAACACAGGTACTGCTTATTGGCTGTAGGGGGAACGATCTGCTACTTGAAATCTTGCTTTTTGTTCTGACTTGTGACATCTATATTGGTATAACAATACAGGCATTACTATTGGTAGGAGTAGAGACTGAACAGTGTCCAGTGAATGCCCCAGACATGAGCGTTGGTTTAGATAAAACTTGACTTTATATCCTTCTTACGTATATGGTGGAGAACAGATTCAAATATCTCCAATTCCATGCAAAATTATTTTGAGTGGTAAGTGGCTAGTAGGTACCCTGTGTGAGAGTAACTGGTGTGTCAAGAAAGAGAGACAGCTTCATGATAGTGGGGGTAAAAGCCCTAGAGTTTAACTGAAACAGCATTAACAGATTGTTTCTTAGAATGCAATCAGCAAGCAGTAAGGGTTGTTAAATAGATACAAAATTCAAGTGACTTTACTCTTAATAAAGAAACAGCTAAATAAATATTTCAAGAAAACAGTGAAGTCAAATTGCAATAAATTTTATTATTTAGTGCACTTTTAAGGCCCCAGGACAGGAATATGTCTGCATTCAGGAAAGCACTTAAGCACATGCTTTTCCTGAATAGGGACAGTCTAAGGCTTATACTTAAGTGCTTTCCTGAATGTGGGCCAAAGCCTCCTAAGAGTTTATTTTAAAGACACTCTGCCCTCAATTAAAACACTTGGTCAAATGTAACAATTAGGTGTCAGCTTGCTTACTGTCACACAGCAACCTTCTGCAACAGCAGGCACTCTACAATGTCTGAGGTCAGGAAGCAAAGACAGCTTCATCAGTTGACACTGTGAGAGGAAACTCAATTTTTATGGGCCTCCCAATAGTTCCCTCTGGTAAGTGCTGGCAATCTAAAATAAATTGAAGAGCTCTGCCAAAAAGTGGCCCAAAACTGTTTACAGAGTCTGCAGTGGAACCAGCCTGAGCTCGAGGCTTCTCACCACTGCAGCTGTGCTGAGCAGCACTGGAGCTGTTTCTGATGCCACCAATACGTGTGGTTGGACCTCAGTCATTCTGCCAGGTGTTCTGTTCCGTTTATTCAGACAAATTTTTATTTGATTGTTCCTCATAAGCATCCAGTTGTTCTTTTTCTCACTTAGGTGGCTGGGAGCCCGTGGTGCTAATGGCACTGTCAGATGTGCTGGGGAAAGTGGAGTCATTGCAAAGCTAATCTGGGGTCCTGGTTGGCTCTGAAATGTAGATGAAGCAGTGGTAGCTCCTCCTGCCCTTCCCTGCGTTGGGTGTTTGATGCTTCCCACCTGAAGGAGCAAGAGCTGCCAAAGTAGTTAGGAAGTTGCCTTGCTGGGAGGGACAGGTGTGACCTGGTCACACAAATATTTGTGAAAATGAAGTTGTTCTGGAACATGTTGTCAAGGAGTCCTTGTTCTCCAAGAAGATGGCCTTCAAGCATCTCCTGCAGTGCCAGGAAACATGGAAAAGTAAGGGTTTTATTCTAGCACCTCGGAGACAGACAAGTGACTTTGATGAGAGGATTTCCATACAGAGCTCACCTCTGTGAGGTCCTGTACTTGGGCATCCCTGTCCAAAAGCCATTTTGGCAAAGTGCTGGAAGTGGTGTTGGATTCCTGCCTTGTAGCAGTCTCAGCTGCCCTATGAATGAGGAAATTCAGTCTGATTTTCCTGGGGAGTTGGACTTCAGATATAAAATGTGTATGGTTTGAAAGCCTGTTGCATTTTCTTTTCTTCATTTTAGGCTTAGGATGCCTGCCCTCTACCTCACATCTAAAGCAGTTCAGTGTCTTCCCCACTTCTGCTGTCATTTTGAGTTGACTCTGTTGTTATGATGGTTGCCCTGTCTCACTTATTTTTATATTCTTTACTCCAAATTCGTGACCTGTAGTCATGGGAAAGCTCACAGCAATCCAAGCTATTGCCTTTTTGTGTGTGATTCTTCTGAGTGGCCCCTGAATAGGGTTTTCATCAGGTTGCCGTAACCTTGATTTTTACATCAGCACTTAATTTCTGACATCCAGGGATGTTAGATGTGGCAAAGATTTAAAAGGCGAGGTGTAAGCCAGTCCACACCATGTTTAAAACTGATCCTGAAACATTTTCCCACATTAAGCCTCACATGCAGTTGTCCCTTTCTTGTCCTTTTGGATGTGGTTTCAACTTGAGCTTGGGAGGACCTAAGCTTGCTCTTGGCTCTTCCTGGCAAAGAGGCAAAGAACAAAGGAGAAAATATTTTTTGTGGAAAAAGATGAAGGATGTAAGATTTGGTAAACAAAGACTGAAAATTGCATCCCTGATAGGTTGAATTTTCCATTTTACGGAGAATGTGCCAGAATACTACAATAAAATACATAATGTGTTTCCTCTGCCTTCCCATTGTAAAACTTGAGAGTCATGGCATATTAACCAAAACCAGATACATCCATTGAGTTTCCATACTCTGAAGCAGTATAGGGTGGGGTGAAGCTGGTATTAATAGGTCTATTCATCACAATAAATGTTCCTGGTAGATGTGGGTGGTTCAGACTCAATGAAGAAATGGCTCAGAAGTGATCAGTCTCCACCCAGAGAAGCAGGAATTTTTAGCAGGGAGTGTCCCACATACCGGCAATAAAAAATGATGGCTAACTGAAGAGCCTTTTCTTGAAGAGTTTTATTTTAAATTCAGGTGACCTGAGGTTTCATTACCACCAGGAGTCATTTTGGTTCCCCAGCTGTTTCCTAATGCAATTTGCTAATTATCGGTCCGTGCTCCATAGGTAAATCTGCATTTGATTAAGAACTGGCTTTAGGCTGTCGTCTTCTCACTTCTGTCCCAGAGCGCCATAAAAAAACCCTGTAAAATATGGAGGTTCTTGAGGGAGTTGGCATCTGCAGCACTGACTGACACTAAACCAGCATTTTTGTGAATTTGTGTCATTATGTAAGTTGTACATTCTCTTCAGAAATTTATCTATTTGTTCATGGGTTTAATTGCTATTTCTTTTATAGCAGGGCTTGGAGTTTGTAATGAGAAGTCTGTGCTGGGCGTTGTACCAATACATAACAGAGAAGGCAGCTCTGCCCTTGACTCCTAAGACATGACAGGATGACAGGAATAACAAAAGGGGTGGAGGACAGAGTAGCAAAATGTGCAGAGAATAACAGAAAAATATGTGTCTACCCACATTAAATAGATTATTTGAAATACAGTGTGTTATGTATCAATACACAGGAATATGCATTTTATGGTATTTCATATCACATTTAGAGATTTATGTTGCTTTTTAATCTTTAAGGAAAAGTAAGGATTGTACAAAGTTTATTTCTGTAGAGGTGGAATAGTCTTCTGTACCTAATCTTGCTCCCATGTCTCTGGGAGGCATGCGTACATGGAAATCAGTTTTAGGCTGGTGCAACTGAAACAGAAAATGAGACATCAGTGACGTATGTCTGGGTTTAGAACTTGGATATCTGCTCATAAATGGATGTTTTAAACTCTCTGCCTGGTGGAGAGCAGAGGGATAATTTCTTGCGTTGAGTGATGGACCTGTACTGATGGCTGGTCTCAGCAGAATATACAGAAACTCTTGGTGTTTTGGAGAACAGCAGTGTAGGGGATTGAGTCAGTCAACTGAACAGGAGAAAAACAAGCAAATATCTATTGCAGTTCATAGCCCAAACATGGTCAGAAAGAAACCTTTCCCCTTAAAGTTATGTTTTTGGGAGGATGGCAAGAGTTCATATAGGGTTTGTGACACAAAGCAGTCACTGAGGTAAAGGCAACCTGTCATTTGCTGCCCACATTGTTTGCTGTGGGCATTTTCAGAGGCTTGTAGGCATGGCTTTGCATTTCGCGGTATATTCTACTGGAGAGCTTATGGACTCCCTGGAGGTGAGAGGAGCACATTCTTCCTATGTCTGCTAAATGGGCTCCCTTGCCATTTTGATGTCCACACTGTGAAGCCACAGAGACCAAGTGGGTTGAACAATGGACAAAAGCTGCCTGAGAAGACTGGAAATGCAAATGCATTCCCATTTCTTACAGTAATGCGGATGTTGGTCTCAGCTCTGAGTTTGTTTGCTGTGGGCTTTCTGCAGCGATTGAAGACAGCCCCTGCCTCAGTGGAGGAACATTGTCTGTTCAGCTATGCAAGGGCTTGTAATTTGATCATGTAATTCTGAAGTGGTCACATTTTTGTGGATGAACATGGGAGGCTGTGTGCCACGTTGCACCCTTGCTGCCTTGGGTTTTACCATTTAAACCTTCTGTTTGCTGATTACGCAAATGCTGAGGTCTCAGTCTTAGGGCTTCATTTCTGGGTCTTCCTGTTCCTAACTTTGAAGAAAGCAGAAATCTCCACCACAGTCCAGTCAGTGTTCACAATGTGACTTCTGGGTTAGCTTTGTACACACCGTGGTTTGCACTGATGAACTGCTAGCCCTCATGGATGAGAGGTGGCTGGTGCCAGGGTGAGTTTGGATGCTTGTGGACACCTCTGAAATATGTGGCAGTGAAGAATTCAGATGGTAAATCACATTCCTGGTTGGTGTTGGTGGTGAGAACAGATGAGTAGTAAGTCAGGCTTAAGTGGAAAAAGTTGCCAGAGGCTGGGGCCAGGACTCTGCATTGGTCAGTGGTGGAGGGGAGAGAAATGTGGGACTGGTGAAATAGACGAGTCAGACAGGAACATTTCTGCATAGATTCCTGGGTGGAGGAGTGAGTGAGGTGGATTACTGATGCACTGTGTGAGCAAGCTGGGGTGTAAGGCTGCTGCTGAGCTTGTGGTTGTAGCTGGCACAGCACTGCAGAAATGCAGTGCTTTTTGTGGAAACAGTGATAAATGGTGGCATTAAAGAAATTGAAAGAGTTTTCTTATGAGTTTGAGATGCTGATTTACCCTACAAGTGATATTTTGAGGGAGTGGATGAATTTGCAAAGAAATTTGGAGTAATTTTGCTGCTGTTGACTTTCAGTGGTGCTCTAACTTAATCTCAACCACATCTGCAAGAAGGAGGAAAAGGCTCTTGAGCACTGGGTGCCAGAGTTCCTACTCCAAGCTGTCTTTTGTCCTGTCTGTAGCCAGTCCCCCTTGGGGATGAACTGGGTGCCACCATGATCCCCTACACTTCCTGGGACCAGCCTGAGCATCCCTGCCACGAATATAAAATTATTCCAAACCTTGTTGCAGCATACCTGACTGAGGGGAGGGCTGGGCATGACCTTTGCTTGCCTCTTCTACTGGAGGTGCTGGGGGCCACCAGCTTGAAGTTATTTTGGAGTCTAAGTTAGAGCTCACAGGTACCAAGATTGTGTTACTTGTCATGAGTTGCACTGCTGGGTTTCAGCATTATTGTTGGTTGGTCTTTTTTCAAAAATTAACATTTTAGCTTTTTTAACAAAAGAGCTAAAGTATTATGGTTTGGGCTTTTAAAGGACATTATTCTTCTTTCTATTGAAATAGAAATGAAAAAGGGAAGAAAAAGAAAATTTTTTTAAAAAATCTTTCCCATTAAGAAAGATTTTTTTTCCATCCTTTTACTGGCATATGTGGTGGCTATTTGCAAAAGTTTCTTTCATTTTTTTAAGAGCCCCCAGCCTTTTTTCCTTGAAGAAAAGGTTTTAAATATGGAAAACATCATTTTTCATTAACTTGATTTTTCATTATCCTGATTTTGGAGACTTTTATTTGCTGTAAGCTTAGTTTACCAACTGGAGCTACCTAGTTGGTCTCTTGAATCTATTTTTTTCAGTGGATAACAGTTTCCCTCTTCCTTTTTTTGCCAGAGTAGGATTAGAATGAAAGAATCAGCCAAAAGATAAAGTGTGCGCATAGATCAAACTGTTAGTCCAGATGATTTATGCAGAAAACATGCATCTCATGCATTTTGAAAAACACCGGGGTACAAGTATCATCTTTTGAAGGTTAGCTTGTAGAGTGCCAAAAAACTAACCAGATTGCAGCACTTTGGAGCAAACTTTTTGCTTCTCTTTTAAAATAATTGAAAAAATCAGTTATTTTCATACAGTCATGCATAAGTATTTTAGTGTTGACCTTGCCTTTTCATAACTTTTTGTTACACAGTTCTTCAAAAATTCCTCTACTGGTTTTCTCAAATTTTATCTCAGAACATGTGTTTTCATCATTAATTTCATTCTTATACCTTCATTCTTTTACCAACTTTTTTTTTTGGCCTCCAGTCCATCTGTGTGTGTCTTGCTATTAGTTCCAGTTCAGTTTGTCCTGCAAGCGTGATTTCTTCTCCTTCCCTTCCTTCTCCCACTTTCCCCTCCAAGATTCCCTTTGTAGTTCTAAGCTTCTGACAGCTAGAAGACTGTGACAGGGTTCTTGCTGATCCTCCTGTGTTGTCTTGCATTTGTCCCTGAACATTTCTTACTGGCCACCTTTGGAAACAAAGCTCTGGGCTTCCTGAGTTGTTGGTCTGGTCTGTGATCTCATCAACCTGATTCTGTCTGGTTAGGGCTGTAAATAAGTGTGACTTGCTAAGTGCCACGTCACAGACAGAAGGATCAGCCTCAGCACCCCATCGGCCTTTGCTGGCTGTTATTTTGGTTGAGCAAATGAAAAGAAGGCAGATCATTCAGTTTTTCAGCTTGCCATGGAGCAATATCAAAAGATTTTACTGGAAATTGTCCCTTTGCTCATGTGTTGTTGGTTTTCTTTCCTGAGAAGCTTTGCTCATGTATTGCCTTACAGCACCTGCATCCAGGACACGGGCTTGTGAGCAGACCTGTCTTGTAAGGGACCCACAACCACTTCTGTGAATTTTTCCCCAATCAGCCTTTTCCCACATGAAAACTGTAGAGTGGATTTCCAGCCTTTCTTTTTGCTCTCTTTCTTTAGAGCAGAAATGAGCAACAAAGATCAAACTCCTCAGATTGTTGTTTTGACTGAAAAGAACAAGTTGGTTAATGTCTTTGTTCTTTGCTTTTCAGTCTTTAGTTCTGAATTCTCCTGTAGAAGTGTAGAAAGATACCTTTATATGTGTCATTTAATACCAGAAGGAGCTGTGTTTAATTTAGTGGCTGACTCGAGGATTTTGAATATATGACAACAAATATGAGTGTATAATGTAAGATTCATGATAAAACTTCTCAGTATGGGAATGGGATGAAGCACAATACTGATGGTACAAGGGCATCAGCTGCACAGTGGCTGCAGGAAACTCCTTCCTGTTGGTCTGCTGGACAGACTGTGCACCAGGCAAGCTGTGTTACACTGATGAGAAAAAGTAGGTACCAGCAACAGCTATTTCAGTTCCAGACTTGTTCATTAAAAGTCCTTGAGCAGATTCCCAAGTGGTGAACTACAGACACAGAAAAAAAGTAAACTTGTTATCAATATGGACTTTGAGTTATGAGAGCACAAACAGGGGGTAACCTTTTGAGGTAAGATTATTTGGTTTGGACATACCTACAATTAGAAAAACAAAAATGTGCAAACAGATGTTTCAAGGTTTTGTTTTGAATGAAAATATCCAGTCCTAGCTCAGGGTTTTTTTAGGCCAAGTTCTGGTTCAAGGCAGGTGGGAGATCTTACAACCGACTAAGAAAGCCCTGACATGGCTCAAAAAGTGAGTACCAGCATAAATTGTAGTGATACCCATGGACATCACTGACCTACAGATTCAGAGTGGACAGGGGAGCTGAGCCTCTGTCAAGTGGCAGTCCTGCAGTGGGGCTGCTTTTCACTGGTTTCCCGGTCTATGCGCTGTGCATTATGTTTTGGGAGGCAATGCTGTGTTTCTGTGTGCTTTTTTGGATCCTGCAAGAATTTTGTTTTTTTGATTTGGGGCTTTTTTGCAGTCAAGTGAGTGGACAAAATAGAAATCTGTTGCTGGCATAAGTAGGGTTACATATGTGAATGAAAAGGAGCTGCAGGTTTAGTGTCAAGTCAATGGGATGGCAGTGAATGGCCTGTTTGCAGCTGACGGGCCCTGGGATTTAGCTGTAAAAAAGAGTGGAAAGAATTATTTCAGCTAACAGATCTGGGGTTCACAAGCTACTTATTGACAACTGGAAAATGGAATAAGGTCTTTTGGCTGGTTAAATCCTTGAAGGATTAGTAACCTTGAGAAGAATAGTGCTTGATGGGTGGGAGGACTGCTTCAAAAGAATAGAGAAACTAGTTCAAGAGTTTTTGTTGCTTTTTTCCTTTCATAAGTTGAAATTTGGAAAGACACCTTTCACAGCAACTGTCAGGAAAAGTGAGAGTGATATGAATTGCCCTCACCCCCTTGAGAATCCTCAAAGAGCTGGCTGATGTCACTCTCAAAACCTTTCTTGATAATTTTGAGAGGTCGTGTCCCAGTTTTAAAGGGCAAGAAAGAGGATGCCAGAAATTACAGACCAGTCAGTCTTGCTTCAGTGCCTGGTACAGTTATGGAGAAGATTATTCTTGGAGGTGTGGAAAAACACCTGAAAGACAACGCAGTCATTGGTCACAGCCAGCATGGCTTGATGAGGGGAAAGTCCTGCTTATCAAACCTGATTTCCTTGTATAACAAGTTAACCCAAGCAGTTGACCAAGGGAAGACAGCTGATGTAACCTTTCTGTTAAAAGGTAAAATTTCAGTAAACCCTTTGATACTGTCTCTCATAGGATCCTCCTGGACAAACAACACACCATGTGATGGGTGAACAAATGGCTCACGGGTCAGGCACAAAGGGTTACAGTGAATGGGGTGACATCAGACTNAGGAGGCACAATATAAGAAATATGTTAAGCAATAGAGAGTGTCCAAAGGAGGGCTACAAAGATGGTGAAGAGCCTTGAGGGAAAGCCTTATGAGGCGTGACTGAGGTCACTTGGTCTGTTCAGCCTGGAGAAGAGGAGACTGAGGGGAGACCTCATTGCAGGCTACAACTTCCTCGTGAGGGGGAGAGGAGGGGCAGATGCTGATCTCATTCCTGTGGTGACCAGAGACAGGACCCAAGGGAATGGCCTGAAGTTGTATCGGAGAGGTTTAAGTTGGATATTTTCACCCAGATAGTGGTTGGGCACTGGAACAGGCTCCCCAGGGCCTGTGGTCACAGCACCAAACCTGACAGAGTTTAAGAAGCATTTGGGCAGTTCTTTTGGGCACGTGGTGTGGTTCTTGCAGATGGTGCTGTGTAGGGCCAGGTGTTGGATCCAGTGATCCTGATGAGTCCCATCCAACTCAGCATATTCTGTGATTCTCTGGTTCACCTCTGAGCTGTCTGAAATGTATCATTCCTCTTTACTCACTGGGCTGATGGGTTTCCAAGATGGAGGATTTACTTCTTCCATACCCACTTCTCTTAAATGTTTCTGACACTTTGTATCAGACCCTGAGTTTTGTTTTGACGGTCCGTTACTTCTGTGAGTTCAGAATATAGATGATACAAGTTTGGATTGCAGTTTAGGGGACGTGAAAGGCACTTTGGTGAACTCAGCAGAGCCCTCTGGTCTACTCAGGACATCAGGGATAACTTCTCTGTGGATCAGGTGTGTTACCTCGAGGAAATACTTGCAAGGATTAAGAAGGACATGCCAGTACATTGTTTCACCTGAAATATCTTGGGCTGCTGCTCTGCTGCTGAATCTAGAGTCCAGGTGAAATGTGTTGCATGTGGCAGCCCTCCCCTGTGGCAGGAGGTGCTGGGAGTGTTGGGGTCCCTAATTCCAGCACAGGTATTACAGGAGGATCTCAGCCATGATCCTCAGCTGCAGAAAAATACATCCAATTTAGCCCCCAAAAAACCATACTCAAAAGAAATGAAAATTTCCTGACAACTGGAAATTGTGTTTTTCTGCCTGCTCTATACCTGTCTCCAATTTCATCTCCTAATGGAAACAACCTGCAAGATCCTAATTACTGGCTGACAGCTTGGGACAGAAGAGGTAATGGCACTGCTAAATGCAGGAAGGAGATTTCATCAGGGCTTTGTCAACTGCCCTGCCTACTCATTGATGTGAGGCAATGGCTCCACTGTGGATCTGTGGTCTGGCCCCAGGTCCCTGTCTTGGACCAGATCACTCTGCAGCATGGATGTGATCTGGATCAGCTGTGAACAGATGACATGGGATATAACGCTACCTCGGTGCTTTTATGTTGGCTTTATGTTGCCTGTGGGAAGCACAGACTGACAGATGACTTGGCCAGGAGCCTGCCAGTACAAAGTCAAATGGGTAGCCAGGAGTGGAGCAAGCTTCAACCACGAGAAGAAATTTTTCCCGTATCTTGGTTCTTTATAACATCTTTTTTCCTTTGGTGGTAGGAGTTTTAAAACTGGACCACAGCATCAGCATTTATACTGATTTTCATCCCCTTTCCTTCTGCTTTTCTTAGCTAGATTGTTTTGCAGATCTGACCTGGATCTTGGCTTCACGCACTCTTCACTCAGCACAGCAAGGGGCCAACACGAGCCATTGAGGTTGTGATGTCTAGAAAGGCATCCTAGAAGTAGAAAGGCAGACAACAGCATCTAAACTGTTTCTGCCACCAAGGGATGTAAGTTGTGGGACTCCCCTCTCAGAGCTAGAGTCTGCCATCCTAGCTTTTCAGGTGGCTTCAGAGGTGCTTCTTCTGGTGCTGAATATTGTTTCTTTCAAATAACAGTTTGTCTTTCCTCCTCTTCTGTTCTTTTTTTTGTTTACTTATTTCTGATGCTTAAAACCAGTTTTGCATATTTTGTTTCTTGGTGGAATTCTTGACAGTTTGTCATTAGAATCACAAATTATGTATTTGTTTAGAGGCCCTGTCTACAGATCCTTTTTTGTTCTAATGAACCTGAAGAAGTTAACATAAGCAATTTTGTAGTATGATGTAAGAACCATAAAGTGTTTTATGTAGGCTCTTAGATGTGTTCATAAACACATCTTACCCCGGTTAACACAGTTACCCCAGGTGTCCTCTATTGAATCTGTGCCTCAGAAAATGATAGGGTGGGTTGACCTCACTCTTTCCAGAATTCTTCATTCCTGCTTGTAGGCACACGTATTTACAGATATACTGATGTGCCTAGTTGGTGTGGCATCTAAATGTTTACATGATTTCATTGCAGCTCTTGTTAGGTGACTGTCTCTCTTGCTTCTGCATTGCCAGAAAACCTTGATGAGTTAGTGATTTTAAGGTTAAATATAGATATTGTATGTAGATACCTAATATAGATATTGTACATATTAATCCATGTAAATACATGTATATGTAGAAAAAGATAGGAAGTACAGCTGTGCAGAAGGCAGAATCGTGTTTGTTCTGTATCAGCATTGATACATTAAAAACAAAGGGGAAAAAAGAATGAAAAAATCCAAAGAAAAAACTCAACCCCCCTCCCAAATCCCCTAGACATTCTGTGGTGTGAAGACCCTCTGGGTTTGCTCAAATCTCTTCTCCAGGTCTGAGTGAGAATAGGCTCGGAGATTTGTTGTCTCTTAACTTCTTTTAAGAGGGTTTCCTTTAAAAATCTGTTTATGGTTGGGGAGGACATGCCTGAAAAAATATTTGCACATAAAACAGCTGTTAAGTGAATCTCCACACACTGAGATCAAGAGAACGTGAAGAAATATGTACTTCCAAAGACCTCTCTGCCAACTTGGAGCCTCCTTCAGAAAGTAAATACAATCTCCCTACAAGTCTCTGGTAACTTAGTTACTGAAAAATAAATTGAGCTACTTAGACCCTTGAACCTTCTTATTTTTTTTTCTCCCCCTCCTGCTAGGTCTGAAGCAAATGCATAAAATTGTGCTGGAATGATATGCACCGAAGCCAAATAGATTGATTTTAATGTTTCTTTGGTATGTTGTCAGCTAGTCAAGTGCAGGCAGTGATGGAGTTCATCTGTGTGTGAACTAACCACTTCCAGTGGTGCAGCCGCTAGCCTTCCAGCAATAAACTAAAACATCACAAAGCCCTTTTTAAATCTCCCCTCGTTACCCTCATTTCATCTAAAAAGATCATCACTTGTGAGTGGCTGTTGGAGGTGCAGTACAGTGTTATTAAGGACTTTTTCTTGTTTATAGTTTTAACTTGTCTTTCCTTCCTTTGCCTGGTCCCAGAAGCAGAGGGCTCACTGTGGAAGCATGACTCAGTTTTGCTCTGTTTTTGTTTGCTTGGGGGTGCCATTTGGTCCTGGTGTCCTTCTGGTCAGGGTGCTTAGGTCCCAGTTCTCTGCTGGAGCTTCATGGCCCTTTAAAACCCTCCGTGGCCACAGCCAGAAGCGGTTGGTGGTGCGCTACAGATGTTTTTACAGTTCGTTTCCAAACAGCTGCTTTTTCCTTCTTTCGTCTGTTTTTCCTTTATTTATCAAGTCCCTGAGGAAGGCTGACTGCTCACAACCCTGGCAGGGGTCCCTCTGTAAGAGCCATAGCACGGAGCCTGGGGGCAGACCCCCGGCAGCACCTGCTACTGCTGGGGGGGCTGCGGTGAGCCCAGGCATGGGGCTCTGCAGGCTCAGCTGTGGGCAGACAAGTCAGTGTACCTGCAGCTTCTCCTAAAATGGTCTGGGAAAAAGATGGAAAAGCGCTTGAGACAAGGGTCAGTAGTGCCAGGGCCCCTCTATGGTGGAGCTGTCCTCTGCCTTGAGGGCGTGCCATCTGCATGGCTTTTGTCCAACTGCAGGTCCTTAAATGAGCTCCCTGGATTAAAGCATCAAGGCACGAGCCCTGTCTGTCATGCCGGAGAGGAGCGCACACTTGCTCACCTGCTACTGCCGTCCACCCACAGTGTTCCCTCATGTGCCTTCTGTAGAGATTTGTCCTCTGCTGACATAAAAAGTTTTGACTGCAGGTAGTGGGCAGAAGGAAGAGTGAAAATAAGCCAAAGGGCCTTATTTGGACAGCTGACAAAAATTCCCAGGCGTTCACGACCAGTCCTTGGCTCGTGAGATGGATTTTTCCCATTCATATTCCCTTTCAGCAGGCAGATCTCTGTGGATTGTTTCAAGGGAAGAAGTCCAAAGATGAATCCTTTCTCCACTTGCACTCTAGCAAAGTTGTTTGTTTCCTAACTTGTTTGCAAAATCATGAATATATTTCATCTGCTTCTTTTCCTTTAATTTTTCTTTATGGCAGTTCCTTTCTTCGTTGGAGTGTGGGACAAGTGAATGCTGTTGGGAGGCTCCAGGGTTGTTAGAGCCATGTTTGCTTCTGTTGTGTGGGCCAGTAAATCCAGGGCTGCTTTTTCCCAGCAAAGTTTCAAGTTTTATAACAGCAGATTTCAGACGTCTCCTGGACTGGAGGATGATGATGGAATTGTTCGGTTGAGGGTCCGGTCCAGCTTTGTTAACTCGAAGGCCTGTCAGCTCTTTCGTCATTGTTTTGTCAAGTCTGGGCTGGGCAGATAATTACTTATGACAACTCCACAACACTGAGAAATAAAGTTGATTTTTTCTCAGTTCAGACCTTTAGAGCAGCAGCTGGAAGGTTGGATGCCAAACCAAAGGGTTTGCTGGATAAAGAGACAAGTGGTAAAATGATTTTGCGTTTTGCGATTCTTTTGTAAAAGAGCTAAACTGGCCACCCCTAATGAGAAGTTAAATTAGCTGTGTGGTCTTGCAAAAGGAAGTGCAAGACACTGCCATTCTCTTTTAATAAATGGCCATTGTGCTCTGGCTTCTTGCAGAGCATGGGGAACGGGGGCAGGTCTGGCATGGCAGGAAGAAGCACTGAGAAATCAAATTTGAATAGAGTAGATTTTATGCAAGCTGGCAGGGAGCTTTGTGTCCTGGAGAGGAATGACAGGGTGCATGAAGGATAGTCTTCTGCTTGAGCTGATTTCTGGGGATCCTCAGCAGAGGGTGAGGTGGAGGCTGCCTGCAGCAGGGGAGCAGCAGGGTCAGGTCAGAGGGCAGCACCACTGCCGGGGGTCCTGCCAGTCCAGAGGCAGGGGGGAAATGCCTGAGGTTATGTGAATCGGGTTGGGATCCTATCCAGTGTGTGCTTGTGCAGCAGGCAAGCCAGAAGGTTGCAAGGATTCCTGAGAAGAGGGTCGAGGCAGAAGTGTGGTGGCACTCACCCTCTGGACTGGGGTCAAAGTGCCCATGAAAGAGAATGATGTGTAAGTGATCATTGTGACATGGGACATCCCCATGTTTGTCCTTCGTGCCTGTTGCCCAGTTTCCTCACGCAGCTGGATCAGAGATGGACCATTCCCTCTCTTTCACTTGAGCAAACTATTGTTCTGCAAGTGGTTTGAGGTGATTTCTCACTTGAAACACCTTCCAGTATAGCTTCTGAAAGAGAAAGTCCCTTTTTGTTGGCATTTGGGTTGCATCACTCCTGTCAGTACTGCCCTTTCTACACCACTGTCACTGGTCTGCATCTCCCATGCCTGATTAAGTGGGTTGAAGCTGAACACGCTGGACTTGTGGGGTGTCATGCAAAATTAAATGTCATTTCTTTGCCTGCTAAGTCAGGGGGCCCAGGAACAGGGATGCCATTTGCTGGTAAACTCATTTCTGTACTTGGGGTATTTGGCTGTAGCTTTCAGCTCTTTTTGCTTTCTGTTGTAGCAGTTGATTTGTTTCAGAGCTTATCTTCTGTTGAAGCAAACTCTTTAGAGTTAGAATGGTGAGATGCAGTTTGGTATCAGCAAAAACGTTATGCAGCAAGTTTTTCCTATGATTTTATCATTATTACGGCACTTGCAATATTAGGAAATGCGCTATGAAAAATATTGTAAGGCTAGAAAGGTGTACTTGGCTTTCACATTTTTAAAGATGTTCTTTAACCACTTTGTAAGGTTAGTGAAACTTGAAGTTTATTGACGTTAAGTAACAGTTGGCATTTTTTTATATCCTGAAGTGAAGCACCTTTATTCCTAATAAATAAGAGGTCTGATTTCTTTTTTCAGTTCATGTAGGTTTAGCAGTCCTGCCAGATGCTGGCTTAGCTAGACAGCTCCCCTTTGTCTTTGAAACCTGCTTGCTTCTGATTTAGGTTAGAACACCACAAAAGCTTAAGCTGATACTTAAACCTGTGTACTTGGAAAAGACTCATTAAAATTTAAGTGGAATGTAGTCAACTTGAAAAGCTGTGCACGTGAATACCATTTTGGGGAACTGATGAAGCATTTGGGTTCAACTGAATGAGAGCACTGCTGTGTTCTGTGTAGCTTGAGAAGCATAACCATGAATCTTCCTGAGAGCCTCTTTCTGCAGCCCCTCATCTTGCAGAGTTGCTACCAACTTCAGTGAAAGATCCATGCTGGGAAACTTTGTCACCCATGATCGTTTCGTTTCAAGGACTATTTAAAAGCACTGTGTAGAAGTTCACCCTTTAGAGAAGATTATGGGAAAGCACTTAATTTCACTTCTGTTTAGGATTATTTTTGGCCAAGTTTTTTTACCAAAAAGGGCATAGTTTCAGAATACTAAATGTGAAAATCTGTACTGCATGACTTCATTTATTAACAACAGCAAAACTGTCCCATATGCTTTACTGGCAGGGAAAACATATTTTTACATAATAGAATTAGAGTAGAAAATATTGTTCCCTCTTGGAAACATTATAGTGTATTAAATATGAACTTGGGAGCTACATTTCCAAACAGTTTGATTGTAAAAGCTTATTACAGTTTGATGTATGCGCTAGTATCTTTCACTTATGTTGGTTGCAGGCATATTAATTAGTTAAGAAAATGTCAGTTGATGGCTGTAAAATTATGAATGTGTTTCTTGACACTCCTGAATCTTCAAGAAATTTTCAGGGACTCCCTTTGCTTTTGTGGGGCTTAAAACTGGAAAGGCAATTTTCCTGGCTAAATAAATGAAGGAAGTACATACACAAGTGGCCTTTTATGCCTTAAGAGCTACTCCAAGCATTGACATTTATGAACATGCTGTTTTGTTTGGTTTATGCTGACATCTGGAAGCCTTGATCTGAACTGGCGCTCTCCTGTTGTGCAAGGCACTCTACATAAGGATCAATCCTTGTCTAGGAGAGTTCACAGTCTAATTAAAACTAGATGCAATAAGTAGCTTTGCCAAAAATTCAAAAGGGAATGGGAAGAGGGAAATGGTAAAGCATGGTGGTTTTTGTTGTCTCTGGATTCACATTTAAAAGCCCCCAAATTCATAGGAGATTGTGAAAGCAGTATTTTAAGTTATAAAACTCATTGTTTTGCTGATACACTTTGCATTTTTTCACAGTTGGATTTCTACAGCTGTGTTCAGATGAAGGTTTGAAGGTTGAATGGTAGAAAGATCTCCTGGTGGGAGCCTGGACAAGTGCAAAGCTCATGGAGACACATCTGCTGGAGTCTTGGACCTAAGTGCTGCAGCCTCAGTTGTCAGCAGCACAGTCTGTAAAGCAATACAGGCAGAGAACTAATAAAAGTCTCTGCATTATTACACTCCCACTGGGCATCCTTGAGCAGACATTTAATATATGCCATTGACCAGACATTTAATATATGCCTTGACCTGCTCACAATTCCAGGTTGCTCCTGGTCCTCTCTCGGTCTTTGGTTACAAGAAAGTTGCAACCCATGCTGCTGGTAGGAGTGAGCCCTGCTGGAAAAATGTAGGCATTTCCTTGTGAAACAGGAGGGCTAAATCACTACCTGGTCCTCCTTAGGAGTCCTGTGGACAGGTTTGGAATGAGCAGCAGCAAGACACACTCGGCAGTGCTGTTCCACTGGTGTCATCTCTCCTCCACCTGGGGACATGGTGGCTGCATGCCTCTTGTCTTTTAAGGAGCCTTTCCACAGGGATTGGCAAGAAGGACCTCTGAGATGGCTTCCCTTTACATTTCTTCTAGAACCTGAACTGGGAAAAACAACTGCCCTTGCCATCACTGTCCCCCTCTAGAAAGGTTGCAAACATTTCATCAGGAGTTTATTCGTTCAGGGCACACTTCAGCACAGCAGGGCCAGTAAGGAGAAATCTTTGTGGAAGCACCTGCATCATAACAAACCTACTGTCATTAAGAAAAGGAAGAAGTTTTTGTAACTCTGGATGTATGAACTAAATCTTATATTCAGTTTTTATATTTAACCCCCCACTATTTTTAATATAGGCTATTACTGGAGATGGAGAGGAAAGAACTCTCTTTGGAGAGATGCCTTCAGGCAGTAAATGGAGATCAGAAAAATTATTTGAAGACTGGCCTAAGCACATTTTAACAATACTAAAAGAAACCAAAGGCAAAATTCATGGTGTTCTTTGTTAGCATATTAAGTGAGCTTTTGTTATCATTCTGACTGTCTGGTCAGAGAATGTTTTATTCATTAGGCAGAGCAAGTTGGACTGTGATTTTTTTTACTCTGTCTTTGTGTTGCATTGTGTGTGTTAAATGTTCACATGTGCTTTCATGAACAATGAAAGTATCTTGGGTCCCAAGTAAGGTAGGATTCAAATTAAGATTTTTGATGTGGAACACGCACAGATGAGAACTAATTAATGCCTTTATCAACTGGGATTGTAGGGAACTCCTTGAAAAGGCTTCAGGTGTTCTTAAAATCCCACCCATGAAATGTCCTCCAAAATACCTCTTCCCTCTGTCCGTCACAGAAGTCTTGGAAGTGGTGTGATTTGTCACAAAGTTGTTTCAGTCCCAGGCTCTCTGTGACTGCAGCAGCTTGCAGGCAGATGGGTGCTCCTCTGATTTGCTTCATTGCCCAGACTTCAAATGAGACTCTGTGTAGAGTGAGATTTAAGAGCACCAGAAGCTGAGATTTAAGAAGCACCCATGTGGCTAATAACACACCGGTACTGGGTTCCTGTGGCCATCCTTGGTGGCAGGGGGATTTGCAAGTGGCACTGCTGCCCCAGGTATGTGTAACTGAGCCTTTGCTAAGGCTGCCATTGACATATTTGTCCAGAAAAGCTCCTCTTCATTTTGTTGGCCTTTGGGTTAGCCCCTGTGTTTGGCAGGCTGTACTTATTCATGCTGTCGCTGAAGGACAGCCTATTTGTTCTTCCCAGTCTTCCCATTACCCATGTTTATGGACTGTCAGCAAGTGCCGTAGGCTGTTAGCCGCCCCTCCGTGCCCACGCTGTCTTCATAACCAGCTATTTCCACAACAGAAAAGGGGATTAGTCACAGGAGGAAGCAGGTGTGTCATAAGTAGGAAAGAGCATGACTGAACAGTGGTATTTTCTGCTTAGGCTTCTGCAGTGAACTGGAGGAGTCATCCTCAGCACTGCATTCCCTGCAGTTCAGCTGCGAGGCTCAGGAACAGGAATACCCCCAGGCTAACACCTGCATTTTGTACAGAAGCATGCCGCCTTTAACCCATGGGAAGTTTTCTCCTTTCTGCTTGTAAGCCTTTGGAGGAGGAAAAAGAAAGAGTTCTTGAATTCACAGTAAATATAATTGCATTATAATTTGTTTGTCCTTTTTTAGCTAAAGGCTTTCCATGTCTTTCTTCTTGAAATTGTTGGGTTTTTTTCTGAGTTTTGCCACCCCTGTGATGGCTGGGGATTTGAGCACCCTTGTCTGAGGAAGGTGGTGTGAAGGGAAGAGGAGAAGTTTTGTCTTGCTGCTGTTGGTACCACCCAGAGCAGTGGGAAGGTCGTCTTCTCCTGTTGCTCTGCTGTACCTGTGCCTGCTGTGCCATGTTTGTTCCTCACTCTCCTGGTGGGCCAGCAGCCAAATGTGGGTTTCCAGAGTGATGCTGCAGTTCCTGGGGTCATTTGACTCTACTTTAACCATAGCAGGCCCTTGTTTTAGCAGTAGTTTTTCTCATATCAGACTGCCCCCGCTTGCAGAGGGAAGGTGTGTACTTGATTAAGGCTGCACCTTGGCATCCTTCTTACTTTTCCCTATATCAAAATGGCCACATATTTCTTCTTTTCAAACCTAAGCTGCAGTTGCTGTAGAAGGCTTTGGTTCTGTTTTATTTAAACACTTCATTTTTGATAGTTACGTTGCTAGACTGAAGCTGAGCTCTTTGTCATTGGTTTTTCAGATGTTGAAATGTGTTAGAGAAAAACCTGCGAGGATCCCACTGTGAACCTGGTTTTTGCCGGGTTTCGTGTGAGTGCTTCTTAAAGCAAATCCAGATGAAGGGAAAATTGTTTCCTCTTTACCAACATTTTAGGAATAAATTTCACCTTCAGCTCCACCTGTGTGACAACTACTCCCATGGCAAATGGGGACAGGATTTAGGCTTTGATGCTCTGATCTACGATGAGACAAGGTTCAAAAGGATTTTTCCCAGTCACATGTTGCTTGTGTATTTTTTTTCTAATATACTCATCAATAGTTTTAAGAAATGGCTGAAAAGGTCCAGAATGCAGGTTTATTGTTATGCTATGATTCTTCAGGCAATTCAGAGTAAAACACTACATGTATTTTGAAAGAGAAAAAATAAATAGTGGAACTTTGTACCTCACTACCCTTCCACAGTTGCTCTGTATATCAACTGCAGTAATGAAGTAATAACACACCGCCCTGGAGTGGTTTCTGAAGTGCAAGCAGAATTTATAGGAGTGCATTGTTCAGGAAATTTATTTTCTCTATGGCAGATACTGCAACCAAGTTTATGAAATGATGTGTTGCTGAAAATAATCCCTTGTATTTTGACAGTGGCTTCTGAAACCCCCTACCTAGTTCAAGGATTATCTTAATCTGGATCAAGAGATACAGATGAGAATTTGTAGGAGGCAAAAGCATTTAGGGGTTGTTTTACATACTTCAGGCAGCTAAAGAGAGATCATAGACAAATTTCGCTGATATCCTAATTACAGTGAGTATCCAAAACGAGTAAGGGTAGATGCCACGATGGGAATGTGTACTTAATTCTCTGATACTGGATATTGGAATGGATATTTCTAACAGGATATTGCTCTCTTCTGTCTGATGGTTATCCTGGGAGCACTCTGCCATGCATGTGGGGAAAGAAAACCTTGATGGAAACAACAGGGGAGCAGCACCCAGGGATGCAGTTATGTTAGGAGGTGTTGTTCACAGGAGGCATGGGAAGGTAGAGAGATGTGTTCACAGGCCTCTGTGTTGCTGCTTTCTCTGACTTCCACGGTTCAGAGATCCTGTCATGAGGATGTGGCCAAGATATTTGGTCACCAGTAAAGGAAAGATGATTATGAGGAGCATGGCAAGACACAAATGATATGGGGAGGTTTGAATGCGAGTAGCCTTTCACATTAGCTAGTATGGACTGGGGGGTTTTGCTCATAAAGAATAGACGGCAAGTGGGATGGATGGCATTCAAAGATGGTCTCAAAGTAGTTTTGTGTTCTTTCTGTCAGGGGCAGGAAGCAGATCTTCTCTGTCAGAAAAATTTTATTGAAGAAAGATCCTTGTTCCAGCTGGTGACAGGACCAGCATCATCCCTCAAGTAATTGTATCCACTACAAAAGGGATTTTGTGTCAAAGGAGCCTGACCTGATTCATCAGGTGGGTGAGGGGCTCCTTTAATTGGTCTGAAATTATTATTTTGATGATAGACATGGAGAGCAATGAAGTTAGGCTTGGCTAATTTCAGGTTTTCTGAGCAGCAATTAACATGTCAGAAATGTAGTTATGCTTGAGGGAAATGCTGATACTTTCCTTGCCTCCTATTTAAAAAAAAA
>VYXD01003036.1:204151-277459 GCA_013397195.1 Hylia prasina
CTCCTATTTAAAAAAAAACAAAAACAAAAACAAAAAAAAAAAACCCAAAAACCAAACAAAAACCAAAACAACAAAACCACAAATGGAAGTCTCCTGTAAACTAATGCAAACAATCTGGTAATGCTTGGGAACCTGTTTGTCAGTGGTGTGACCTGAAGGCTGTAAAGTGGGCTGCCAGCAGCTCTAGCTTTGCTCTTACTGAAGGCAGAGAGAATCACGCTGTGTGTATGAGCCTTTTTAATGCCCCTGGCAGCTGTAAGAATTGCCAAGTCTATAAAAGCAGCTTATCTCTTGAGGAGGAGAGCCCCCTCACCAACCCCCTCTAAAATTAGACAGATTAACTTCCTAAGAAATGGAGAGTTATTCCGCCCCAAACCTACGCTGCTCATTCAAGCTAATCTCTGGAGGGCTGAAAGGCCTCTTGTCTGTGATTGGAATCATATGATAAAGCCTTGCTTGCTTTCTCTTTTATTGTGCCAAAAAGTTTTTCTTGCTTTTGATCTAGCTGAGAGCTGAAGTGGCTTTTAGTCTGTTTATGTGTCATGCGGAGCATTTTGAGACAAGAATTTTGGGTCTTGTCTCTGGGTTTCTGGCCTGGTATGTCCTCATACCCCATGTGGTGCTCTCCTCAGGCATCAGCTGTACCTTCCCCTTCTTCATGATAGTTAAGAACACCTCCCAGGGAGCTTTTCCACTGACACAGTGAAGCAGAATGCAGACTAAAGAGGGGTAAAGTTATCTCCATTTGCAGACCATATTCTGTAGGCTGAGAAGGAGAGAATGCTACAAGGTACTGTGATCACTCCTCCTCTCCTGTGTCCTGGCCCAACGCTGGGGAATGACACTTGTGTCTTCTGCTGTACTCAGGCATGACCTGTAAAAATACTGTTAGTAAACACTGAATTGCACTAGCTGCATAGTAATCAAGAGATGTAATGGATAATCTTTGCCCCACTCTTCTCTGTGATCTCCTAACCCTTGCCTGATGAACACCAAGTTTACTTCTGAAGAGGTCTAACTTTGGCATAGATGTGTGAAGGCTATAACTGTTGTGAGTTTTTTTTTTTCCCCAAAAAAAGACTAACTTTCCACTTTATTAAATGCTTGAGAGTCTTTTACATCAAAAATCTGTTACAGATTTTTTCCTAAGAACAAGCACTCTTTCCTCCTCCCACGCAAAAAAAAGCCCCACGGAAAAAAAGAAATCTTTCCAATGTTCAATACATCAGGGTTGTAAAAAGCCATCAAGCCCTGAGTGCATGGGTGACTTCTATGCTCCCCAGGACTGGATCCTCATTGCTCTGTAGAGCTATGGCACATAGGCTTTGCTTGGACATGCTAAGATTACATTTCAGAAGGGCAGGAGGGCTTCCCCCACACTCTGTTTTCAATGCTGATGCTGAGGTGTCCCCCGTGCTGCTGCAGCTGTGGGTGTCTGTTGTTGCAACCTTCCCCTCTTGGCATGGAGAGCTGAGCTGGAAGGTTTATGGCAGAGCCAGAGTGTGCTAATGCTTGGCTGGTGCTGGGGGAAGCTTATGATGATGTGGGCTACTCACTCCCCCCACAGTTGGTTACTCTGTGCTTTCCCAGGGTGCAGGAGAATGGTACCACTCCTGCTTTGTTCATTGCCAGCTGGGATTGAGGGTCCTGGGAAACACTTGTCCCTGAAAGTGTTGAAAGGAGTAAGAAAAGAGGAATGGCAGGACATGTGGTTAGTTGAGCACTTAATAATTTGGGAACATCAAGGCAGACTCCCAGGCTCTCTTCTGATAAGATGAAACATTCTAAACTGTGTCAAAAATGAGGCTTCCAAAAACATCTGAATTTGGATCATGGCTCAGGCCATGGTTTCCTTCTGATCTTGTGTAAATCATGTAATTTCTCCTAAGAAACATAAGGGACCTTGCCCTTTGAACCTGTGGTTCTTGGCTTGTCCCTCTTCTGGCTTTCCTGTTCAACTCCTGGAAGACATTCCTGTTTGCTGTCCGGTTGGGGAACTGACTGCTCCCCCTTCTCTCTTTGCAGAACAATGGGAGAAGAGTAATTTATTCATCTGGAAGCTGGTTTCTGTCACCAATAAGTTTTTGCCTTCCTCACTTTTTTGGTCTGTCTTGCTGGTCTAAAGTCTGAATGACAATTAAAACCTGCCTAGCTAATGTCACGTGAGGAATGGGACATTTTGGAGTAATGGAGGGAGTAATGATATTGTTTTCCTGAATTCTGGAGACGTGATGTTTTGGACAGGAGAACTTCTTATCACTGAGCATCCTGAAACTCCTCTTTATATCAGGAGAAGAGCAGAGCATCTGCCTTGCTCACTTCATTTGAAAGAAACAAAAAGCTTTTTGCACAGTCTGTATTATGCTGTATGCACATAATTGTACTATTCAAAAGCATTGTTTTTTCAAAAACCTTTGTTGTTTCCCATTCATTGATCAGAAATACAGTAACCAGCATCACTTCAACTGTGCTTTGCTTCCCCCATCACTTCTGTGAAGGCCAGCATGGATGCTTTGGTGTTTGTGTTAGTGGAAGATGTCACTGAGCTTGCCTTTATTTTTTTTCTTTCTGTGATGATTATAACAACTTGATGTTTCTTAAACCATCTGTGATAATTAGTGCCCTATTGTTTTCCTGCTTTGCAAGCAGGAAGGGAGAAATGTAAATTTTCCTTTACAACAAACTGGCCTTTGTCAGATGTTGACTCACTCAGCCTTGGTGAGCTGGACTGCCACAAATGGGCTCATCATAAATGTCTAACAAAGCGTAGTTCATGCCTCATGGTTTTTCAATTATGAAATCATATACTGATATACAGGTATGAGAAGGGCTCTGGATCCATTCAACACAGGTGAGATTGTAATCTAGGCAGTAATTAGCTTGAATAGGAGACTGGACTTAAATGCTTCCCTATGATAACTTTACAGAGTTCAGACACTGAGATGCTGATGTTGGGGGTTTTTTTTTGCCATTACACAGGTTGCTTTTCTTCTCACAGCTTATCTCTTTTAAATGGTTCAAAATAGATGGCATTTTAATTGTACAGATGGATCAGATACTCTGGAATGGAACCAGATCTTTCCCAGTGAGGGTCATGCTGAAGTTTTCACGTAACAAGAATGACTATGAATCAATTACTTGGGACTTCATTATGACGAAAGAAAACAAACATGGCATCAACAGTGGGTTAGCAGCCTTTGTTTCAAAAAGGAACTTTCAGAACCATTTAAGGCAAAATAGAATCCCAGAGAGAAGCATCAAAGGGTTCGAATGAGAGCATAAAATACTGTACAATGAAAAATGTCACAAGAGCTTCAATGCCTTAGATATGTATGTGAAAAATTTCAGGCTGAGCCTTCCCACACTATGGGAGGTCATCAAATAAAGCAGAGCTAGCTCTGTTTATCTCCAGTTGAAGCGACACATGACTTCATTTGGGTTTTAGTCTCATTACTGCTGAAGTGTGAAGTGTCAGGTTAAAAAGACTACACGCTTTTCACCCCTAGGGATTGCTCTGTTCTAATGGGTCAGGTCAATGCTATGGCTCAAAACATTTCAAACGATTAATGTTTGATACATTTTAAACTGAAGTCCTTGAGAATGTAAAATTAACCCTGTGGATGTCTGTGGTTGGGACTTCTTGATATTCAACTGTTTCAAGGAATATTGTGTGCTATTATTGCTGGCAATGGAGGGCTGAAACAAAACCAGAAGAAGATATTTTTCTCAAACCCTATTGTTCTTCACAGAGTGGTCCTGGCAGTCTCTGTTCTTTTGCATCGTCAAAGGTTGCCAGGATGAATTACGTTATACAAACATGTCAGTCTTGGGCTATGAGGGGAGAACAAGTGCCCTACTCAAGTCAAGCAAGAAAATGCTGCTACTTTTCAACCAGGAGCTTCCAATTTCTGACTTTACCTTCTACATTCCTCCTGCCATATACTGAAACTGAAAAAAGAAACCCAAAAAACCCAATCAAACAAAACCAATCCAAACTAGATAAAACTGAAAAAAAACCATGAAAAACCCAAGAAAAAAACCCCAAACCAAACAAAACCAAATCCCTCAAAAGCCCTTACCCAGAAGGGTGAAGGCTGCAGTTTCTATTGCAATTTTAGTGGCAAAAAATAGGAGACAGAGTGCCCTCCTAATGCCCACAGTTTAAAAACCTACCATGACCTTTTCCAACATACCACACAATTCCTCTGGCGTCTTCTGGCACTGTAACTGTAGCGGTAGATGTCTGAAATGAGTAACTAAAAGAAACTGGTATCTTCTTCTTACTTGTCAGGAATATCACTTTTGTGGTGGTTTATCATTCCTTGTTAAGTCTAAATAATTCAGGAAACATTGGCTAAGAAAGTGCTTAATATACTGCCTTTTTTGGAGTGGCATGTGGACAATTTGCCTTAGTCATAATTTTAAAGGAATGCAATAGTCTCTACAGTATAAAATCTTAAGAGGAATATATTTCTATAGTGGTAATAGTCTTCATTCAGACCTTTTTTTAACTTAGACTACTGGCACATTTATTTCAGAAAGGCATAGATTATGTCAGTGTTGAGTTTGTGGCTGTGTAAAACAGTGGGAAGATAAGTTAAATTCATGTATATTGTTTTGTGGCTTACTTTTTATATGATTTAGTAAAAGGAAGCACAATTAATTTAAGTGTTTCAAAATTGAAGATCAATGTTGTTCTTCTAGGTGTATCATCTCTTAAGGTCTTCTCACAGGATGTTGTTGAATGTCAAAAGAAATATTCTGATCAGCAAGGCCTAATGGAGTGATGTTTCTAAAACAGGATTATGAATCTTGTAAATCTTTCTTTAGGAGCCTTTTTCACTGTCTTGAATATTAAGCCAGTGTGTCATAATCTGTTACTCTGAACTCAGTGGAACAAATAGCTCAGTTGAGATCCTGGTTTTGATTTTTTTTTTTTTTTAATTGAACATTTGTTCTTAGGAAACAGAAAGGCTTAGAAAGATGTTGATATTTCCCCCTCACCACCAACACTGGAGTTGTCTATTTTTATTTACTTTAAGAGGCAGGGGAAATTGGACAATTGGCTGAACCATGGTAACCAGCATCTCATTATTTCTGGTGCTTCCTTAAACTTCTGAAAACTTGAGACTGTAAGGAAAGCATAGAGTCTTTTTTTTTTTTTTTTTAATTTGAAAACCACATATAATCTGGCAAAAATTCCAGTGCTTTCAAGCAATGACAGGATATACACTCTTGTCTTTGATCCATATATTGGGAAGGGCCTTGCCTCCTATCCCATCCCCACCCTCCTTTTCTTTGCAGTTTAACTTGTACGGTCAGAAGTGGTTTCAGTGTATAATCCTTTGCAGACAGAAATCGATCTACATCCCTACAAGTACTAATTTGGCTGGCAATCCCCAAAAAATAAAGCTTGTGGTCCCGGTGTTTGCCTCCCAGCTTACCTTGCTATGAGATAAAGCACTTTTTAGCAGATGAGCTGTCTCAAGGAAAAGTGGGAGAGCAGCTCTCAGGCTGGGAAAAGAATGCACAGTGTGGATGTTGTTTTTCCTTTGTGGTTGGGTGCAGGCAGAAAAGGATGAAAATGTGGTTCACATATCAAACGCAGACAACCTCTGCTCTCCTTGGAGGACTGCACAGAAAGTGTGTGTGTGCAGGAGACATTGCTGACCACTGACCACATCCCATTCACCACCCATTAGGGATTTTCAGAGTCCACAAGCAAGCCAATGGCAAGAGACTTTTTTTTTTTTTTTTTTTTTTTTTTTTTTTTAATGGGGGACAGTTTATTGTATCTCTTCTAAGCTTTTGCAGCTGGCGAGTTGGGTTTATATTTGAACTTGAGGCTTTATCTGGGCTGGGAGGGGGTGGGAAAGGTTCCATAGACAAATAATGGGGAATTTATTCTGGGCATTTGCGAGTTCTTCCTGGGGATTTAAACTATTTGTAGATCTAAACCTCAGATTCAGCTGCCCTATGGAAGGGGATTTGTCTTCTCTGTTTTCACTCTCTCCCCAGCATTTTGAGTACAGTAGCATAAAGCTTTGAAAATACTGCACTGAATAGTCTCAGTCTTAAAGTCTTTATTTCAAAGTGTGGTTGGCTAAATCTAGACAAGTGGCTTAACCCTGTTCAACTCCAACAGGTCATATGTTTCTAACTCGCTTAAAACTTGCATTTAGAAGTTAAACTCTCCCCTCCTGGGATCTGGGCTAGTGTTTCCAGCTCATGTCCCAGCACTCCAGCATGCCAGGGGCTTGCACTGAGTTGGCAGAGCACTGGCACCTCCTGATCACCCTAGCTTGCATGAACACTGGTGTGCCCAGGCACACTTCTGTAAACAGACTCTAGCATCAGTCCTCTCATTAGCCTTGACCACATATAAAAGAGGCTAAAATTGACATTTTTGCACTCAGAGGCTTTTGTCAGCTTTATCCATTCTATTTCATGTGCTTTCCAGCTGGGTTTGTATACATCATAAAAGTCTTTTTTCCCTTGTCCAATTAATCAGAGCTAAATCTAACATGCTGAAGAAATTCATGTTTCCAAAGTCCTTATTCCCTTGATGAACCTCTGTGCTTGGTAAGGAAAAAACAGGTCCTTGCCACTGCTCTCCTGGTGAATGTGCTGGGGGTGACTAGGGAACCAGTAACTTGTTTCCCTCTCTGACTTTTCAGGTTCTTGAGCACACATCATCTCCTCCTGGTGTCTCACAAGTGGTCTCTGACAATGCAGTAGGCAAACATGTAGCCAGAAGGAAGGGATTTCACCTGATGTAAATTTAGTTTTCAAGCAATTATCTTAATCTCTTATTTCAGAGCTAAGAGAAGGAGATGGGGTGTATGTGCCACAGAGGTGCTTCTCCCTTCCTGATGGGAGGCAAGTAAGTGTCTGCTGCTGGAGTTCATGTAGCACTTTGTGTCGGCTGGATACAAATCCATGGCCCTCCCTAGATGATAATTGATGGTATGGAGGACTTGAGGCCTTCATGGTGTGGGTGCAAACTCGACAGGCAAGAAAATGGTGAATTTGAAAATCTGTGTAGACCTATCTACTGCCAGCCTCTCCTCACCCAAGTGAAGGCAAGCATTTATACTCCGTCCCACTACTGTTGGTTTAGTGAGTGTGTGTGCGAGAGAAAGGGATCACACACTTGGAAGGAAGCAGCTCAGTTGGAGGGTGGAAATCCCACATGCCCAAGATGTTTTGTGAGTCACGGCAAAGGTGCAGCCAGTGGGAAGGAGAAAGAAATGTTAAGAGCTGCAGCTCACCTGTGATTATGCTGTTATTTCATATACTGATCAAACGAGAGGGGGAGTTTTATTCCTTTATTAATGCACCTACACTGGTACTTGGCAATACTATCTGTCTCAGAGCTCTTTCACAGATATAAAATGCAGTTACATCTACAGAAAAATTAGGAAATGGCCTGAAAACACATTTTTTACACTGTAACATTTGTAACCTGGATAAAAGTTTAGCAAGTGCCTGCATGTATACTAAATGAGCAGTGGAGAGTAGATTTTTAGGAGTTAAAATAGCTATTGAGCAAAGTAGATGATGCAGTATTTGATCAGGTATTTTCTAGTCTTTCTGAATGTCTGCTCCTGTACCTTGGGATGCTATTTTCTATAAATGCAAACTTTTGTTACAGTTTCCTGCTATCTATAGGAATGCAAAATGAACTCTAAATATATGGAAACTTTCTATTACCTACATAGACCAAAAAGCAGATGTTAGTCTTGAGTTGGTGGAGGTGAACAGCCAAATAAAGTTCAGCCAATTTTATTAGGAAATGAGGAAAATCAAGTAGAATATTTTCCACCATTAAATTGCCTTGCTTCTCCATCATGCTACCAGTATTAAAAATATAGATTTGCTATGGGTGCCAGAAAAATATTTCATCTTGTAGAAAGAAGAGCATTGTGAGGGAAGCTGCAAAATAATTTACGTTCTGGTTTTCCAAGGTCTTTCCGAGGTCTTTATTGGGGAAAAAAAAAGCAGAGAAGTGAAGTGTAGTTGGTAAAATAACTTGGAGAGAGGTTTTTTTTATGGGAAGGGATTTTCACAAGACTCTTAACAATGGCTTAAGAATGGAAAGAAGTTTTCATGGGAGTCTTTACCTACCCATTGCAGTTTTGTGAAAGGTGTGGCTGTTCCATCACTTAAATAACTTGTCCTAAAGAACTTTTAACTGGGGCACCGTTTTGATTGCAGTGCTTCAAATAACTCAGGAGTGTCAGGCATGGTTTTGATTGAGCCTTCTTGCTCAAACCAGAAGGGCCAAGACTCTGTGTTTCTAATAATTGTTTCAGCTCGGCTGAGTTCTTTGTGAATTACAAGGAATGGCTTAAGTACTTTTGGATTCTACCTGATAAAGCAGCAACTTTTGATCAAACTGTGTCAGGTTTCCCTGACCTCTTTCTCTTAGCTTGCTCTGCCCTCTATTGAGGTGAAATTAGGCCATTTGTATATTTTCATCTAGTGATTTCTGTTTTCTTACAAGCTGGAGTTTGTGTGTACTGTTAGCATGAAACCCCTTGCTTAAATGAAATATGATTTCAGTGGTTTTGGTTCACTTTGGGATGTTTTGATTCTAGTCTGACATTAAAGAACATCCATTTGGAAGTGTTAAGGTTTTGGAAATGGAGGCTCCATTTCTAGCCCTATCATAGCTCCAAGATCCCAAGACTATTGGGTGTGTTCCTGTGACATTCATCCTTAAATGCTTCCCTGTAAGGCATCTGAGCTGTGATGGTGTCCATAAAATTTGTAAAGTATTTCAAATTGGAATATGAATAAGTAACATTCAGTAACATTCAGTAACATTCCCTGTTGAAGTTCTGTTTTCCAGTTATGGGGAATTCAAACAAGACCATAAGTTTCCTAGCAAAAGGGGCTGCATTCAAAAGGGGTTCTGAGGGGCAGTTTCTTGCTGTTGCTTAATGCATGAACTTGTAATATTTGAACTCATAAGCTGTATCTCCTTGGACAAGGAATGAAAGGTAGGGATAGCAGAAATATTTGTTGTATTCTGAATATGACACATCAGTCCAAAAGACTTTTATCCAGCCCATGCTGCTTATTTAAGAGTGTGCAGCCTTTTGGAAACTTTTAGTTTTAAGAAGAAAACTATTCCATGTCAGAAATTAAAACATTAAAACTGCATATAGAAGAAATGCAAGTCTTTGAAGAAGAACATAGTGAAAATACATGCCACAGCTTTAACTGAGCCATACAGAAATCCAGCTTTAGCTTCTACTGTTGTTCTGCATGCAGGACATTCATGAATATGGAGCACAGAATGTTAACTTTGAGCATTGGATATTTGTATGTAACAGCAGGTTGTAAGTGTTAAGGTGTTGAACTATTGTGTCACCCTGAATTTCTACAGCCTTCTGAGAATTTTTAAAGCCTTCTGAGAATCTTTGGAGTTTTCTAACTTTTCTATTACTTTTTGAATGTTTACATGTAAAAGTGGAGTCTTTCAAGGACTTTGTAGGAAAAACAATTTTTGTTTACATTCCTCTCCCAAGGAGAGACCTTTGATAGACGTTTGTCTCTGCCAGTGTGGATGGAGAGGTAGCAAATTCTCCCTCCAATCCACAGAAAATCCCTGGAAAACTCTAAAAACCCTACTTGTAAATAAACTTTCCTCTTTCCTGCCTCTAGAGCTCACTTTGTGTGCTGTGCCTTCATTCCGGGTCCTGTTGTGACACTATTGCATTCATGTTTCTCTTTATTTAAAAATAACAGAACTTTTTTTTTTTATTCAAAGTGAATCGGTATGTACTTGATTCCACACTTATATATGTACTAGTTGGGGAAGTCTATCAGCGTACATTTTGCTGTTAGCAGTGTAGTCAAAACTAAAAACCTTAGCAAATCCAGCTATATTTGCATTTATTTATGTATAGCGTAGATGATATTTCTCCCTTCCACCCATTCTGAAAGCAGAATTCACATTTGACTGTCTCTTCAAAGCCTTTCAAACACACTTTCTTCTGTGTGCACAGTACAGTTGACTCCTTTTTTAAAAAACTAAATAGTCCTACTGCTTCAGATACCTGACTGAAGACCTTGATGCTTGTGCTTTGTAATCCCACGGTACCCAAACAGGACTGGTCTGTGATGCACTGAGCCAAATCAAACATTTGGGGGTAGCAAATCACAGGGGGTAATAACCTTAGGTCAGTTATCAGACCACTGCCCATGCCCAGGGCCGTTTTGGGCGAGATGCAGCTTGAGTAGGTCCTATGACAAACAGTGCATTGGATGCAGGGCAGACATTGCAGCTGCTGCTCTGCTGAAGAAACAGCAGAAAGGCAATGGCAGAGGAAAAAAATTTTTCATAAAATTGAGCTAAATGTATGAGGCTGAAATAGGTACTCAAAAAGGGTTGTATCATTTTTACTGTTGTTGAGTACCAACATTTTTTTGTATATAGAATAAAATCGTGTCTTTGAAAAACATTTCTTCCCACTAAAAAAATAAAAACCTTATTGCGCTTTTTTTTTGTTTTCCCTAGTAGAAAGAAAATATTTCAGATTCCAAAATATTAAGAGCATAATTATGAGAAAAGCATTTCTTATGGAAATACTTATTAGAAAATATTTTGTCTTTGACAGCATTTTTTTTAGGTCCCCAGCCTTATCTCAGTGCCTACAGTAGAAGCTGGGAGCTCTGTTTCACCCAGCCTCTTTCTGGCTCAGCCTAAAGCAGAGTTGCTCAAGCTATTGATATTTTCCACATGGTAAAGGCAGAAACTTTCCTCTATCCCATAGAAAAGGTTTTCTAATACTGGATGGAAAGACCTTCTAATACTTTGAATGTATGCTATCCCCAGTAAGATAAACCTTCTATCTAAAATATTTTCCATCTCAGATTTTCCTCTGATGGAAAGATATCGAGTGATTCTTTCCATGCATTTGAGTACCAGGGTGAAAAATAATGTTGCTACAAACTCTTCAGGATCTTGGAATACAAAGGCTATATTATTCAGGTTAGGGTTTGTTTTTTTTTTTTATAATGTCTTCAGATGAAAACTGTGGGTCAGAAAGAATCTGGAAGGTTATATACATCAACACCTCACCAAGACATCAAGCATGTGGAATTCAATATTGCAGTGATTATGCTTGAAAGAATGCTTGAAAGAATTCTCCTTGGCTACCCAAACAAGTGCACATATATCAGGTAGTCGCAGGTCCTCAGAAAACAAACAAAAAAATAATCCCTTCTTGAGTTGGTCTATTTCCTGTAATTTTCTAACTAGCATAAAGTAGCCAGTTTCTGTGGTCTAGACTGATTTGTTCTGCAATTTTTTTTCTTAGGGATTTACAAACCACAGAGAGTTGGAATGGATCAGAATAAATATTTGCTCATGCACCTACTGATTAGAGCTTTCAAAGTCCCCAATCTTGTTACAACACACATGTGAGCATTAGCATTCATATAGGTTAGGTAAATATAAGGGGTTTTCTCTCTGCCCACTTCTCCTCAATTTCAGTTTCACAGAGACAACACTTTAAATGTGGTGCGTTTTTCTTCTGGTATACCTCAGAGTTTTCTGCCTGGCAATTATTTGAGACTGTTACTGTACCAGAGAGTACATTTTTTAGAATCCTTTTTATCCCCCTCCCTTAATATCAAGCATATTATTGCTCATCTTGGAGCATTTCATCACTGCTGTTTCTGAGTTGGAGATTTCTCCACGTACGATAGCAGCTGCAGCTAATAACGTCAATTATACAACACTGAAGTTCCTGTTCTCCTATTTTGACTGGAGGAAGTTCTTCACTAGGACATGCCATATAATTAATTGCCCTTTTCTCTGCATGCAATCATTATAAAAGCTTTAGTCTTGCTGTGTCTGTGAGAGAATAGCCGTAAAAAGATTCACTTGCTGAAGCCACAACCCCACTTGTTATCGTGGCTTAGCGTGCAAGGGTGAAAAAGATTTAGTAAATTTGCATTAAAAAGGTCTGGTGCTTTTAAACTCTCCCCACTGTCTATACATTTGTAAAAAGAGTGCTTTGATGTGCTAACCTGATCCGAACTTTCTTATGGTTCACGGCTTTCTTTATAAAACACAAATAAAAAACTGAGTAGGTATGGTAGCTGTCTCCATGGACTCTTGTTAATACAGTCAGATATATAGCATTACCCTCCTGCTGTAACTTTTAAAAAAATATTTTAAAGGACTTAAGGAAAAAAAAAAGCAATTTTTTTTACCAATGTGCCTAAAGTCATAAACTAAAATAAATAGTCACAAACTAGATCATAAACTGAGTCATGAACTAAAATCTGTGTCTGGGTAATTTAGTTGTTCACAACATTAAAAACACTTCAGGCACAACAAGAGATAAAAGATGTATTTTAAAAATAATTTTGTTGTAGATATTTATTTAAATTGATTTCTCTATATATATTTATGTATACTCAAATTTGAAAGAGTTTTGATGTTTTTCTCCAAGGATGGCATATGACCAGTCAAGGGCATTACTAAGAGAGAAGAGCGGAAAAATAAAATCAGTGATGACAAGGCTGGATTGGGTGGGGCAGAGAAATGCTGGGATAGCCAAACAGCCAGGACATGATTGCAAGGAGTGAAGATATAGAAGCCAAATGTCTAAAAATTAGTTTGTGAGCAAGTGGCTGTGCTGAAAATTTTAACGCATTCTCTTCTTTTTCCATCATTTTAAATTCTGTCTCCAGGAACCTTGTAACTTACAGAAAAAGGGCAAGATAAACTGAAAGCCAGAAATGCCAACATACCGAGTTTTTTAAACAAGTGAAGTTTATTAATTTCCTGTTTGTTAACCTGAGACCTTTTGGAGTCAATTTATATGCTATTACTTTGAGAACATTTGTAGATAACTTCTGATTTTTAAATGCCTAGAGCCCAAGGATTGCTTTGGGTATTGGTGAAAGTGAGGGGGGTAGGGAGAAAGGGAAGAAAAAAAATAAAAGTAGTACTTGGCAGAGTCTGTCTTTTTTCCTGCTGGATGTTTTTCAGGTGAACTACCCAGTTATGCTACTGTATGTAAGTCAGGCCAACTATGTGGAACTAAGGATTATTCCACAAATCCTCTTTTAATAGTTCTTTTAATGGTACTTTTCCTTGAGTCTTACTTTTTCCCTAGGATTTCCTACCCTGACTGGGAGTCTCTGATCATTCCCAAAGCATTGCATCTCCCTGACTTTCACCCGGGCTGGGTACCATGCTCTGCAGCTGGGAATAGGAGCTGTGTCCCCCGCAGGCCCAGTGTGGAGCTGCTGCCACTGATGGCTTTATCAGATGGACAGAGACGTTCCAAGTATGCTTCTGGTCACTGTGGGATATGGGAATATAAAAAATAGTGAAAAAGGAAGGCTTAGACCGAAGCTGTTAGTCAAACTGGGTGTTTTTGTCAAGGCTTTTTTTTTTCCTTCATATTTTTCTTAAGGAGTGAAATTCTTTACTCTTAAGCAGATTGTTAAAGCTGTGTGATGCCATTTTCTTTTCTTTTTAAAGCTGTGTTTTGAGCAGCTGAAATCTGCAGGTTAGGTAAAACTATTAATGACCATTTTTTGACCTCTGCTCCAGCCGCCCACAGTGGCTGCAAATTTTTAAGTGTCTGACGGCTGCTTGGCTCTCCGCAGCATCATTATGTTGGTTGACAGCAGATGAGGTTTCAGAGGTAAAAAAGTCACTTCCCAAATTGCACCCTGCTGGCATGGCCAGTAGTCAGATTAAAAAATGTGAGTTCAGTGGCATGGTAAGGCAGGAGAACTCGGTTTTTTTTATGAGCAAGGCATGCCAACGGTTCGCTTTGAATCTCGCTGGCTGCATGCATGGTGGGGGCACATCATGACACAGGGGTAGTATGGGGAGAGTGCTTTGCAAGATGTTGTTGCCTCAGAAAGAGGAACACTTACCTCACATTGCTGTAAGGGCTGTAAAATATTCTGGGATTTCTGGGGTTTTTTTTTAGTTTTCATGGTTGCCGCTCTCGAGCACTTCCCAGATGTGTTAAGGCTGCGCAGTGAGCGGCTTCACAGCCCTTCTGCCTTTGCTGGAGAAGGCTGTGTCAGTGGTGAGACCTTCCTTTGCCTTCTTCCATCCCTCTTTGCCTATCCTTCTCTCTTTGCCAGCTTCCTGGGCCTGAGAGAGTCTTGCCTGAACCTTCAGGGAACCTGTCAAGATGACCAGGACAGAAGGACAGGGAGGAAGGAGGATAAATAAGAAGGGTGGCAAGAGAAATAGTGGGTTTAGCAAAGGTGCTCTGGCATTTCTTGTAGATCAATGTCTTCCAAGGCACTGTTTTTTCCAGTTGGCACAGGGAGTTGTCCTAAAGTGTTCAACCCTAGTGGTGGGTGAGAATCCCAGTGATGTGTTGGAATCCCTTCCTCTGGATCAGTGTGCCAAGCCAGCACACAGTGAATGGATGCACTGAGGGGAGGTTCTCTTAGAAAGACTGCTGTTCTTTGGACAAATATACATATCCAGGAGTAATAGTCTTTAAAACACTTCACTGTTTCTTCAGGCACTTCACACATTTGCTGTCCTCAGTCTTCAGAGCTGTAGCATCTTCTTGCCTGGACTGTCACAGAGAGTGTTTGCTTTGTAGGCATGTTAAAGGTTGGGAACTTGTGGGGTCTCCAGACCATGATTTTGCTTTTTGTATCCCTGCAGCCACTTCCTGCCCTTCTTAGGGGTAGTGCTTCCTCCTTTCTTCTATCTTCTATTCTCTGGCTCATGCCAAGTCTGGTGTCCTTCATGCTCTCTCACAGAGTGCCCTGCCCGTTCCCCAAAGCCCATGCTCTTTGGTGGTCTTTTGGCTGGATGCTGCTTAATTCAGTCATTTGAAATTGGACCCCTGTGTAAAACACTAAATACTGAACAATAAGTGAGGCAACAGCATTTCATGATATCAGCTGGAGTCACAAGTCATGTCAGCAGTGGCAATGGCCTTAGTGGTGGTGTAGTCTCCAGGACAGCCTGACAACCTCTGGAGCAGGGCTGAATTCTTCTGTGTATCTGAATCTTGAGTGCTGCATTAAACTTTTCCAAAAATTTATCAAACCTTAAGTGCTCCTGACAGTATTTTTATGGGGAGCGATTGCACTGTACTCAGGAGATATCTTTCTCAGCTGGGCCATTAAATGAAAAGCTGAAACCTGCCTGTGATGCCAAGAGATGAGTGCTCAACAAAATGAAAGCATGCAATTTAAATTGCAAACATTCGTCTGTTGCCTGCTTTCCTGCTTGCTGCTGGTTGATTCACAGTCATACCAGTAAACGTAAAACGTCACCTGCAAGAAAAGCAGAGAGGGTATTGCCCATAAATTAAAAAATCTTCCCCACTTTGCACAACCTGCATTTTGAAATTTAGCTCCAACTTGCAAGTGAATTGGCTCGTCCTGCCTTAAATTCCTGCAGAAGGACAGATGATTTTGAGACATGGTGCGAGATGACTGTGCCATTTAAAAAAGTCTGGGAATATTTCCAGATGCAGTCGGTGCACCCAGGGCAGCTGCACTTCCAGGGAGCTGCCAGCTGCGGTGCCAGCAGGAAATGCACCGTGACCTGTGGCGAACCTGGAGGGTGGGAAACGCTGCGAGAAGATTTCTATGGGCAGCTCTGAGTGTCCCAGGCAGTTACTGGGTGGGTATGGACACAGGAGCCAACGCCAAGCCGAGGAAGCGGGCAGGAGCAGTAGGAGAATTCTCTTCCCACCACGTGCATAGCTGCGAGGCACTTCTGATCGTGTCTCTGTGCCGATGGGCTGACAGCATCCCCTTCTCCCCTCCTACAAGCTGGCTCTGCACGCATGAAGCCTGGCTGTGAAATAGAAATGCTTATTGGAAAGCATAATATTATTTTAATCATAAATTATTTGGAAACGCAGTACAGAAATAGCTTCAGATCACTTCTTCCAGAGGGGTGTTTTTGCAGTCAGGGTCTTTATCAGCTTCTCAGTGGGAACTGAATTAATATTGCCACAAAAATGCAAACAGTAGTGCCTTTGATAAAGCAATTTGGCATCTCTTAAGCAAAAAGATGTTTTGTTTTCCTAAGATACAACACTGTTTGCAGTGCAGGGACCTGCCGTATGTGCCAGCATATGGAGAGAAAGTACCAGTTTTGTTACCATTTGTGTTGGGAAGGCCTGGGGAAGGAATCCAGGAGGCGGCTGTGGAAGCAGTTGCAAAGTGATCTCTGTTATTGCAAGGGGGGCAGCCCAGGAAGCCCCAGAGTGAGTGTTGGAGGCAGATGTGCTGGTGGCCTGCAGTCAGCCTCCTGGCTTAGCTGCCCCCGAGCACTTTGCCAAGGGCTCTCCTTCTCCTCAATTTTGCTTTAGCTTTTCCCATCATGTGCTACTAGAGCAGGGCTGGTCCCCACTGCTGCCTCTTCCCATTGCAGAGTGGAAAAGCTTTACTGGCCATACAGTAAGCATCTTTGTGAAAATGTGAAAATGCCTTTTTAGTACTTTCTGGTGTCCCATGGGTATTATGTATTTGATTAGGGCATTATTTTGATTTTTAGACTGCCTTTGGTTCAAGAATCCTGAAAGGAAGCTGTTGTTGCAACTATTTTAATCTGATTTTACAAGCTGATTCCAGCTTGATTCCCAGCACAAAGAAACAAAGAAGAGCTCAGTTGCATTTTTCATCCAAAAGTAAAAACCCCTCCTCCTTTGAAGCTCTTCTGTAGAGTGTTATGTTTAGAGAGCAATTTGCTATTGTTTAAATTTAATCTCCATAATTACATTGGGATTGGATTAATGATGGGTTATTTTCTGAGTCATTATTTTCTGGCACACACAGCTATCGAGCATAAAGCCAGGTCTTCATTGGCTGTAAACTGGCATCACTCCACCAAAGTCAGTGGAATAATTCCACTTTATATTGTGTCAGTCCAGATGTGACATCAGAGCTGTTTTGAAGAAAGCATCCTTTTGGAGTTTGTTGGCCTTGAATCTTTGTATTATTGTAAAGATGTCTAGGCATTAACTTAAAACCGCATTAGAACTGCACACAGCTGGTTGTTGTGTCTAACCCACCTCAGCTGGACCCAGAGGGATCAGCAAATGGTGCAGTGCCAGACTGAACCATAGGTATCTTGACATTTTAATGTTTAAAAACTGCCTTTTATCCCTGTGGATGTGGGACAAATTCATCAGGGAGTTCCGGCAGATTTTGCACACTCTTATTGATGAGAACAAACCTTGATCAATTTGTTTGGGATACTGTACTGAAAATCCAAGGGAGATATTTGAGAAGCAGAGGGACTGCGTCTTTCTGAAATTAGTTATTTTTGCTTATTCTGCTTTTCAGAAATGGGTGAAGGGGAGAGGAATTTGGGAAGATCTGGCATGTAGAAGAGCAGGAGCAGTAGGCAGTGGCCTTGATGTAGGTGATGAATCCCTCATCATGACTGGGGTGATAGAAACAGTCTTGTCTTGGGAGATTCTGGGAGGCTGTGTAGAATTGCTGTGATCACAGAAGGTGAATTTGCTGGGCTGAGACCAAGGTAGGAAGAAATCATCTTCCCAATTTCTTGTGCATGGTTCATAGGGAAGGGTTTGTTTTCACACCTTGTATTTTAATGTCTCATCTGAGTTTCTTCTCTTAAAGAGTTGTCCTCATCACCTGTGAAATGGCTTGTTAATAAGTCACAGTTTTGTAAAGGGGAAGGTTTTGATTTCTTTTGGGTCTTTACAGTAAGGAGAAAGTGGTCAGTCCTGTCTGTAAGCAGTAGTAGATTTAGGATGTCACTGCAGCGGGATAGTCCAGTTATCTCTTTATCTTGGTGCCCAAGTGACAATGGCACACATTGTATATATGTAAGCGTGAAAAACAGGCAGCAGTGATCCTTTTCTGATGCATCCTCACTACTTCCAGGAGCCATCTGTTTTTGCTGCTGGCCTGCTCTTGAACCTGCAGGTCCACCTTGAGCAACTTAACCTCTGTTTCCTTGTTAAACAGCAGAAAGTACTTGTAAAGCCTGTTAATCTTCTTCCTATTTGAAGATATAAAAATGGTACATTGAGCTCTTTGGGTTGTACTCTGCAGTTTTTAAAACAATGTTTAGGAAATGCTGCTTATTTTAGGAAGAAATGTCAGCTTTAATCTTTAACAGTAACAGTGCTTCTGCAGGTGTGATCATCTGTCAGACATGTGGGACTGCTTGGGAGATGTGGTATCTTTTTTCAGATTGATGTTATGTCAATCTGAAAAATATAACAATACAGACAAGCCTTCAGGCACATCGTGGGCATCTCTTCAGAGTAAAAAGAAAGCACTGCAGACCCCATCCATGTAGATCCACTGTGGAACAGAAGGCAAATTGTAAGACCCAAATGAAGACTGAGTCTTGCTCTGAAGCTGGACATCCCTCAGACTGGGTGTACAAATCCCCATATTCTTACTCTCTTTTGCTTCAGAAGAAGCAACTAGCAACTGTGGACCAAGATCAAGGATGGTGGATTTAAGCTTAGATAAATTTTGTTCTGTGCAACCTATTGCCAACCAGTATTGAAGAAATTCTGGTGATGCCACTGTAAGTTCACAGCACAGATCAGTCACATATGTACATGATCCATTTATTAGAGGGGACTGTTGGAGCTTTAGTAATGCTTAAAGCATTTGAGGCCTAATACACTGCTTCATTGCTCCAGATGTGATAAATGCTGTTGACTTAGAGCAGAAATTGGTGATGTCATACGGAGGAATTGCCTTTGTGCTGATCATGTAGCTGTGATGGTGAGTCTCCTGTTAATAATTCCAGTTTTCAGAGGTTTTCTCATTTTATTTGGGAGGGGTTCACATGTGAAGTCTGAGAAGAAACAAATAGGAACAGCTTACATTTGTTCTCACCTGAATTCAGGAACACTTATGCAAAACTCACTTTGCATAAGCAGGCTATGAATCCTGGCTGCTTTTCTTGCAGCCTGATAGCTGTGGCCCTGCAAAACCAAGTCAGCATTAAAGATCTTGATGTGCAGAGGATTCTTCAGTAGTTTCAGCCTTGCTAGGGTCAGGACAGATGCAGAATGGCCTGTTCTAAATAGTCCTATCTTATTAATTTGCAACCCCACTACTTCTCTGTGCCCTCCAAGGAACCACATTGTCATGGAAATCATAATTATTTACATAGGAAATTTATTTTTTAAAAAATTATTTCTGGAGCTCTAGGTTAATATTTTTGTTTTTATTATCTAGAGTTTGAACTAGAGACTTTCTTAAGCCAGCATTTTAATTCTCACCTGAGCACTTGACCTAGCACTTCTCTCGGCAGCTGAGAACTGGAGAAAACCTCCAGATATCATGATACTTGGTGCTGCTGTTCTAAGTGAAAATTGTGTTTCCTCAGGAAAGGCTCTTGACCTGTTATTTCTGCATACTGGTTTAATTTAGATCCAAAAAGAAATGCTTAAAATTCCAGTGCAGAAGGAGAGTTTATTTCCATGACTGTCATTAGACTTCTGTTTCCTTTGGTCCAAGGTATGTGCTACACAGTCAAATGGAAGTAGGATGGTATAGTTGCCAAAATTGATGTGTTAATTTCTCAATTAATTTTTTTTTCTGTGCAGTGTTTTTAAAGTAACAAGTATTGTAAGCAGCATGCTATTTTTAAACCAGGGACATTTTGTGCTCAAATTGGCTATTGCAACACTGGGTTAGAATTAGAATACACAAAATTGAAAACCACAGTAACCCTAATTTTGCCATTCTTGCCTTTTTAACTGCTCAACAATAGTGCTGTGTTTGTATACTATTTAAAAATATTTGTTAAAGGGAATGTAAAGCGCTACTGGCAGGCTTCTCTCTTAACTCTTTCTGCATGCTATGCCAGTCTGCTCAGAAATGGGCTCTAGTGAAAACTCAGGGTTGAGTCCAATGTCTAGGGTTCACACCTTCCTTTGCATTGCAAGCAAAGGGGTAGCCACCAGCCAGGATGGGGGCAGACTTGCATGGTGGAGTGGGCAGTCCCTCTGGCTCACGATGGGCTAAAATCTGTTTGACATCGCCTTTCCCAACTTGCCGTGATACGTGCAGGCCTGGATTTGTAACCTCCAAGGACTTACTTCAGCAAAAGAATAGTAATGTTTGGGATAATACAGTGTGACCATGAATTTTATAGGCTATAGTTCATGCCATGACCTTACAAACACTGGTTTTGCCTGGCTTGTTCCTCATGTTCCAGCCAGCACTCTGGGAAAAGGTTATGGGAGCCCAATACCACTCAGGGCTTCTACCTTCCAACCTGCCCCAGCTGTGAGCTGCCTGCTTCTCCCTGCAAGAGCGTTGCACAGTTGGGACATTCTTATGTCCATCTTCAGACGGAAATTAACTTTGGATTTCATATCAATGGTCAGACTGACCCAAATGTATTCATGTGGAAAAAATAATAACGGGAAAGCAGCTTGAGAAATGATTTCTCATTTTTTGCTGTTGCCTTGCATTTTGGTGTATACTGTTTGTATTTTGAATACAAGCTCATATGATGCATTGTAATGTGATAGCAGTCCAGACTGGGTAATCCTGGGAACCAGCAGCCTGAATCTTGCCTTTCCAAATTTTACTGTTCTAAAACTTCTTTGTTAAAAATGAAGAGTTTCCAGGGGGCAAAAAGCCCCCAGAGAAGGACTGTTGGCATTTTATATTTTTAAGCTGTCTTGCTGAATGAAAACAGTTGATTATTAGCTTGATGGGGTGACAATGAGTATATAGAACTTAAATATCTCGCCACTCCCACAAAGAAAAAAAGTCCACCCTCCATTGTATCATGGGAAGATACATAGCCAGAAAAACTTTCCAACTCGTTAAACTTTTATACTCACTTCATACAAGCTTAATGTAGGCTTTTTTCCATCCTGTTATGTTGTTGGGCTGCTTCTGAACTGAACCCAGTGGAGGAGGACACCATCAGCTTAGCAGTATTTCTTTCTTATAACAGAAACCTGCCTTTCTTGTAACAGAATAAGCTGAATTGCTTAATTTGAAGGATTAAAAAAAGATTTCCTTGTTTGTGTGTTTCAGGTTGTTTATTCTGCCAAGCCTGATAACGAAATCAGTCTGAATGTTTCCCCTGTAATCAGTTTAGTCAGCTTCTATGATTGTGTGGCATATTTGGGCGAGGACAGTGATAAAGGAAGAAAGTTTAAAGAAAACAGGAAAATACTATTGTGAATATATCAGGCAAGTTATAAACTGAGAAAGGGTAATTGGAGTCAAGCATCATACCTGCTGCTACTTGTCGCGCTCTGTGGTAGATGTTTTGGTGGGCTTTTCTTCGTCTTGTGACTTGACTTTTTAGGAGAGAAGTGTGGGAAAATACTGATTTAAAGAACTAGAGTTTGGTAATAGCACTTTTAAACTGCATATTTTGTAGTGATGACTGGAGGTCAGGCAACTGTAGCTGACTTGAGGTCAGAAAGAAACAACAAAAAGTGATGTTTGGGCTCATTTTGAGCTTCATGCTGTGTGGGACAGCTCCAGGCTCTATCTCATGCACTATGGAGAGACCATATCACATCTTGATGTGGGGCAAGAGCTGGCAGGAAGCATCAATGTTTCCTTTGCTGCTTCTGGTGTAATTTTTAGCTTTCTGGCACCCTGAAGGAGTTCTGTTGCTTATCCTGGTTGTGTCCTTCCCTTTGCTCTTCCTGCTTCTTCTTTATCATCCTCAGCCACGAGGCTGGGGAAAAGCTGCCTCTCTGCACCTCGCCTGTAGGTCAGCTCATCCCAGTGACAGCACAGATGGGGGTGTGGGTTTCAGCTGGTCATTGGACCCATAGGCAAGAACATAGTGAGTTCTAAATTGAGAATTGTTGTTTCATATGTGTGCCTTTCCAAACCTGTGGATTTAGACATTCCCTCACCATTAATTACATCCTCTTGTCTTTTAGCAGCGAGTAAATGGGCCAAGCTGGGCATGTCCTGCTGCAAGCAGACCAATGCAGTTTCTTGTTGGTTGACTGCTTATAAGTTTCTCAAAGCACATGGCTCCTCTCTTTCGGGAAGTGCATCCTGCGGGACTCTCCTCAGGATGGGGAGTGATTGGGCAGCTCAGGTCCCATCTCCGAGGGCGTACATGCAAGTGATGCCAAGCAGTCTGCTATTGCTGGAGTCAAACCCCATTAAACACAGGGGCAGGTGCTGCAAAGGGAAGCCCAGATCACCCATAACTGATAACCAGAGAGGTAGTTCCTAGTGGCACTGGAATTGAGTGTGTTACCATCATTTGCTTTGGTGCAATTTCTGATGGAGGTGCTGGGCATCACAACCTCATTTCTGGAAGCTATAGAGCGCAATCACCCTCATTTGCCTGTTGTTTGACACCTGAGCTGCTCAGACAGATCAGTGCAAGACTAACAAAATTGGCAGCGGTGTCTGACTCTGACAGCAGTTTGAGAATTTGCCTGTTTGCCTTGTGGCAGCCCTTACCACGTTATCCCCCAGTGTGGTGTCCCACAGAATGCTCGGCAAGCAGTCATGCAGAGGTGAAAAGATTTCCAGGTGGCTTCAAAGAGAAGGATGTGACTAGCTGTCTCACAGGGAGCCAGGACATGGACCCAGCCAGATGAGGCAGCTCACAAGGAAGGGCTGCCAAAGAAAAGGGAGAGGACAGATGAAACTGTGACTAGAGGATGAGGAGGAGCAGGCAGTTGGGCAAGGTAGAGGGAAAAGTCTCCATGGGCTGTTTCCAGCAGCTGGGAGACGTCTGTTCTTCAGGGAGGTAACCTGTGGGTAAAGTGCCGAACCTCAAGCACGCTGGCTGTCATTCCTGGCTCTGCTGCAAACCTCCGCCGCCTGTCCTTGGGCAGTCACTCTCCTGGTGACTCAGTATCCCAGCTGGAGAACAGGCATTGCTGCTTACCTCATGGGGATGTTGTGAGAGTACGCTTGTGGACGCCTTTGCAGTCTGATGTATTAAATGGGGGGGAACAACAAAAAGTGACCACAAAGACAAACATTGAAAGGGATTTGTTCTTCCCTTGCTGCCTCTGAACGTAATCGTGTCCCTAACGATAATGTAATGGTGACTTATTCATCACTGACATATACTCTTTCAGTTCCACCGGTGGGAATGGCTTTTTGTTTTTACTTTTTGTCCCCTCAGGCTTGTGAAGATGTAATTTTTTATGTTTATATAATATGTTAATATTTTAAGCAATTTCTAGTAGAAAATTGGAAAAAAACCCTTAACAATTAATTAAAGTCAGACTAAACTGAGATGTAATCAGTACAAGAATGCAACTGGAAGCAAAGTTTGCAAAGAGAGCTCAAACAGAGAAAATCCAAATCCTGAGACCTAAATAAGGAGGATTTATGTTTTGTGTCTATCTTAAACCCTAATGCCTGAGAGTGTACCCAAGGAGGTCTAAGACCAGAAACCAAAAGTGGTCACTCCTCAGCTTTCTCATTCTAAAACAATCTTCTGCAAAGGAGGGGGATCTCTGGTTGACTTTAACCCTCAAAATAAATGTCATGTTAATCGTATTCACCCACAAGGTGGTCCAATGGCTAGTGTACAAACCTGGGTGCCAGAAAACAGGACGTTTTAGGGCATTTAGGGAGTTGGTTGACCTGGTGCTATCACTTGGTTCTGCCTGTACCTATGTGTGCTAAAGCAGAATGGAACTACTTCTCTCCTTGCTTGGAAGAGGGCTTTGAGACTTAGTGAAATGCTGTAAAGAACATGGAAAGCCACAGGTGGAAAATACTGGGAGCAGTCACAAGCTTCCGAGTTTTACACAGGGGCAAAATACATGGTTACATTTCACCAGTCAAAGCTGGATTTTCTTTAAAAAGTAGGAAATCCCAAAGGAATTGGCTAGAAAAGAGGAACATTCATATTCACTTAGTACTGCATTTGAAAAGCTTTAATTGCATAAGTTTTCCTGGCACTTGCCAGGGCTATCTTTGGAGAAAAAAAACAAGATTCTTGTTGGGGTTTTTTTGAAGGAACAGGTGGCAGCATGTAGAAACCTTTTGTTGTTAAATTTTAGTCATGGTTCCTTTTTTTTCCCCTTCTTTCCTTTTCCCATCTGCAGTTGAGTATGACAAGGAGTTCACGCCTCACCAGCGGCACCACAAGGAATTCAAATTTAATTTGTCTCAGATTCCTGAGGGCGAGGCCGTCACAGCCGCTGAGTTTCGGATCTACAAGGACTGCGTTGTGGGAAGCTTTAAAAACCAAACCTTCCTTATCAGCATCTACCAGGTGCTGCAGGAACATCAGAACAGGTATGCAAGAGGGGGCTTGCTCTGTGCCACCAGCTGCTGTCCTGGAGAAGGTTGAGCTTATGCATTAATATTGATAGGACTGAAAATAAATATCAGGTTTGTTCATGTCAACAGGGTTATGCTATTGCACGGTCCTTTCCTTATGGGAAATGGGCATGGTAGAGTGTGAACGAGGGTGTGACTTAGCTGCAAGCTTTGTCTTTATTTAAAGAAAGAATCTGCTGAGAAGCAGTAGATTTTTAAAGCACTGCTGGCATTGCTGTTGTGTACTGAAATTCACATATCCCCTTTCAACTTAATACTACCAGCCTGTTTCAAAAATACTGGTAATTAGTTCAAACTCGATTTGCTCTCAGCTGGACTTATATTAAAGTAAATAAAGCAAAAGAAAATTCAGCATGCTGACCACAGGTACAAAATAGTGTCTGGTCTTTCAGTGGCAATGAGAGAGGAAAAGTGAGAAAGGCAGGGTAGAAAGTGTGACACAAAAATCCAAACAAGTGTAAATGGAGTGATTAATTTAAAAAGAGTAATGTTTCAGATGGAGGAATCATGTAAGGCTAAAAGATGGAAATACATGGTCAATTAAATGTCAGAGTAATGCTGTGGTACAAAAGTGTTTCATTACTTCTACCGAAACTTGTCAGGACTGTAACTGTTCCTCTGCTGCAGGCATTAAAAATAAAGAAATGAAAACCAGAAGTATTTGAAAAAAGCTCCATTTGTTTTCTCTGCGAAGGCTTCATGGGTGTTTTTCTTCCTGCTCCTTCTTTCTCCAGCCTTTCCACTGGTACCATTTGGAGGGATTGGCCTTCGATGATTGGCAGTTCTTAGGGCAACATCAAATAGCTGGTGGTTGTTTTGTGGGGAGTGTGGCCTCTGGGGAAAAGAGAGAAATACTTGGGTAAATAGGTGATGGGGAGGAAAGTGTGAGCTTTAGAAGATCAGTGTTCCCTTTGTGCTTCAACTTGCAAGCAATCTCCTTGCAGATTACTCCCAGGAGTGCATCCTGGAGTGGTGTGCACAATGGTTAGGATGTTACATCAATGCCCACTTGAAGAACTGATCAAAGTCCAGACAGTCATGCAGATTTCGTAGATGTTAGATATATTATTCATTCAGAGCCATATTGCAGGAAAAATGGCAGGTGTTGGTCTGCTTCAGATTCCACAAGTAGAGGTGCCACCTCTGGAGCAGGAAGAAAATCTCTGCCAAGTGTCTATGGAAGAAATTGACAGGCTGCTCTGTGACAGTCATCGAGGCAGGGCACAGAGTATGAGAACTATGAACTTTTATGAGGATATAGCATTTTTCCAATGTAAACTAGCAAGCAAGGCAACGTGGGAAAGAAAATAAAGTACTGGATAAAGTACAGGATATGACCCCTCGTATACCTGTTCCTAACAAATTTTCAAACTCTATTCTCTGAAAGTGGCTGTGTGCAACAATGGTGCTGGGACCTTGTATCTCTGTTTCACACACCATACCAGAAGCATGCCAAAATGGGATTGCAAAGCTGTGACGTGGGTCCTTTGGCATCTACATGTCCTGTGCATCCCTGGCTGCTAGAGACCTCCCTATGGACAGAGCAGAAACAGCAGCCCCTGGAGGATGGGGATCACCAGGTGGTCTCTGTCCAAGAGCTGGCTAGTATTTTGGGTCTTTCCATTCCCTTCTGCTACGTTCCTTCTGCCGTGTCTGGTGGCCATGCCGAGGGGATCCCGCCCCTGGGACTGGGAATGGTAAAGCAGCTCTCTCCAGGCCCGGACTGCCCGCAATTCCCTGTCCCTCCTGCCCGGGGCTGGGCGTGAACCGCTGACCCAGGGATGAGTGTCTGTAGTTCATTACTAACCTCTGACTCATCCAGTCCCTCGAGGCTCCCTTTTTGTTTCTTTTCCTGCTTTATTTATTTACTTTTGCCGGTGGGAAGGAGGGAGACGTTTGGCTGAAGCATTTTGTGCTTCAGATGAGTCTGTGGGACTTGTCACATCATCCACACAGAGGTGGGCAAGATGTGGCTCACAGATTCTTGCAGCTGTAGAAAGGACATGCTCCTTTCCATTCTTTTTTCCTTTCAGCTTAAAGTACTCTTTCATGTATGTGTAAAATATAAAATCATATTTGAAAACATGTGCTTCTCTATGAATACATGCATAGGCTTATATTTTCTGTACATATCGATATATAAAAGTGCATATATATTTATTAATTGTCCCCTTTATATTAAAAATATGCAGAAGTTAAAAGAGTTAAGATAGTGGAAGTTGCATATTGCATATTCAGTGTAATATTCAGTTGAGGTCTGACACAACTGACACTGGCCACAGCTGCCATAGGTTCAAATATTCACCCTCATTGATGACCTGGGTGGACTTTGGTCTGTAAATATTCTTGAAAGTAAATACTAAAATGCTGTATTTAGCTGTTTGCTAGTATCTCTGCATGGAGGGGAAAAATGCCTCAAATATTCTGGTATGCCTGAAGAAACTGTTATTTGAGAGATTATGGGTTTTGATCATCCATTCACTTACTTGCTTTTACTGGGGAAAAAAGTCCAAAATATTTTTTTCTTCCCTCTTGTCTCAGCAGATTAATTTGGAATACAGTGTTCTCTTTTCCAGTTCAGAACACTGGAAGGTTAAATTATAAGGAAAAGAAAGCACTAGGTTTTGAAGGAACTTGCTAAATATTTGTAAGGCTTCTGTTGAATTTTAGAAAACATCCCATGAGCCAGAAAATAACAGCTGCCTTTGACTTAAAAAAACCAAAAACTACTAAAAAAGTTGTGTCACACTTCCTTTAGATTAATGGTTTTGAATAACAGCCTGATGTTTCCTGACATTTTATGGCATTTTATTGCATGGGGAGGAGCCTGTACAGATCTTGAAGTTTAGCTGGTGAACAAGCAGGTGAGAGAGGGGAGTTGGTGTCACACCTTTTTTCATCTTTTTATGCTGACAAATATTCTGTACTGACAAATATTACTGCTGACAAATGTACTGGTCAGTACAATTCATCTCTAAGGACTGCAGAAGGCGCCTTTTCAGTTAACATTTGCAATCTGCAGAGAAAGTTCAAAGACACCATGTTAATCTTGGCTTTTATGAGCTTAACAGTTGTCTGGGGCAATTACTGGTAGCTCCTAAAGTACTTTTGGGCACAAATGATTCTAAAGAGGGCAGCTGGCATGTATGGATTTAAACCAGGAGTTTACAAGGGAAAGACAGGATGCACCTCTGGGGGAATTATATAAAGAAAAAGGACCCTGCCTGCTTCTGTCGAAGAAACAAGTTTGGCAGGGCAGGAGATAAGAGAAATCTTCAGTAAATACAAATCTTCACCAAAGCTCAGAGCCTGGAAGTATCCCTTGGCTCCAATTAAGTGTAATGAAGTGGCTTAATTCAGTATTACTTGAGCAAAGGAAAAAAACCCCTCATCTGGACAGTAACAGCATGAGCTTGTGATTCCAGCCCAGATGTGCACTGCTGCACGGATTCACGAGGCATTGCTGGCTGCTCCCTGATGGCTAAAAATGGAACCAAGCCTGAGGCTAAAATTTTTGCCAGTTACTGAATTATCAAACTGATTTTTGCCACTGTAGACAAGGCGAATATCAGGGACTATATGGGACTATTTGAGGCTGTTTTCTAGGCAGACGTGTATGGAAAGAGAGCATGAATTATCAGAAATTAATGCTGATTTAAATAGCATAAAACCTCTGTGCAGAAATGTGACCTTGTCCCATCAGAAATATGAAAAATATACTTGTGGGGGCTCCAGGCAGTGAAACTCACATTGAGGACAGTGTGGCCTATGTACATTCTCTCTCAAAAAAGAAAACATTTTTAATACTGACTCACTTGTGTCAGTAGTATTTTCATCTCCCCATTCCTTCCACCCTTTCATAAGGTAAGAAAAATAGTGCCTAGAAATGAAGCTTTTGTTTTTTAACCAAACCATGGTTAACAGCCACGTTTTGTCATAACATAAACTGCTGGAGCTGTCAGTGGGATGCTGCGGGGAGATTAATGAAATCCTCAGGATGGATGGGTCGAGCTTGTGGCCAGCCATCAGTGGTATGCATTTGGGATTGTGTGGAGAAGAGGCTTCACCAGGCAGGGCTGAGGTGACATCTGGTTTGCCTTGAGGCGGATGACTGGGCTTTGAAACAGGCTGTGGGCTGTAGGGGCTGATGCTGGGAGAGGGAATGGGTGATACATCTGGCAGATGTTGCTGCCCTTTAGCTTCTCACCCCCCAGAGTTTTAAGAGACTGGGCTGTTTGAACACTAGGGTGGGGATCTTTTTTTTTTTTNATACAGAAATCAGGGATATTTGCCAAAGCACCAGAGTAGGAAGGCAAGTAGTGTCAGCTTCTAGGTGCTTGTCCCACCTTGGCTGTATCTGACAGGCTGTATAATTTCAGCAGGCAGGAGCTACACAGCCTCGACTCTTCCTCCCTTGTGTGGTACCAATGCACAGCTAAACCAGGCACCTGGGTTTGAGTCTAAAGTGCAGGACTGATTTTGTGGAAGAGCCAGCAAAGCCTTCTGTGATTTCTGGTGCCTCTTGGGAGTGGAATACCATGTAAACAAGACCTTTACAAGGAAAGGGAAGAAATGAGTTTGTCCCTGAAAACAGATCATTATTTAAACTGTTTCTTTCTCGAAACTTCCATACCCTCACCCAGAGAGGTGTCAGGTCAGGACTAGGGAAGGCAGTTTATGGTTGATCAAAGATGTTAGTCCTTGGTTTGGATCATCAGTATGTTTTCAAGTGTAAATATCCTGCTAATGCAGACCTCAAAACACTCCCACACTGTCCAAACAACTGATCTATGAAAAACACAGTGGCCTGTGTTAGTGATCAAAGGAAGATACGGTACGTTAATGGTCAGTTTATTAAACAGTTTTGTTTGCACCCAGAATGAAATATGGGAACATGATGGTCAGGAAGATTCCTCCTACATGAAAAGACATGTGTGGACATAAATGTGCCCTGCAGAGCAACTGCCTGGGGACCATATTACTGTTCTACTGAACACGATTCCTTAAGGGTTAAGGTGCTTGTTGGTTTTAGCTGCCAGTTATAGTGGTAATAAAGTCTTCCTCTTTGCAACAGGATATTTATACAAATGTGATCCGAGTTTCTAATCTAAAGGGCAAATTGATTCAATGGCAGTGTTTATAGCTTAGAAAATAAATAACCCTTCTCGACTGGGTTTTGGAATGGGTTGTGTAATACAAATGACAAAGCTAGCATCAATCTGTTTCAAGTTGGGGTCAGATCTGTATATAGTGTGCGTATATTTGTATATGATAGAGCTGTTTCCATGATGCTATAGAGGGGCGTCTGTCCGCATCTCAGCTCAGCTCCCACTGTGGGTATGTGATTTGTTGTGTTTTAGGCTGGTTGGTTTAGAGTAGTTTGAAACTCAGAGTTACTCTGGGTGAAACATACTGGTTCCATAACCAGCTGGCATTTTCTATCTAAACTATAGAATGCCATATCAGTGCCTTTTTTCTTTACTTAATGGACAAAGAAAAATACTCCCCCTTTGTCCTCTCCCCCATCTTCATGCCTCAAACTGCATTTAAACTCTGAAGTGTAGTACTATAGCCATCACTATAGCTGGAATGCCCCTTTATCTTACAGAATTGTAGTAAAAAGAAAACAAAAAGGTAAATACATTTCTTATTCCTATGAATTGGGATGATTTTTTCTTTTCTGTAACTGTTCCAGTTGGTAAAATATTCAGTCCTCAGATCTGTAAAGGTCAAGACCTTAAGCTGAATGGGTTGGGACACCTTTGCACTCAGATATCTGTGTTGACTTTACTGGGGATTATCATGGACCTGTAAGGTTGAACCTCCCATATAGTCTTGGTGTCTTCTAGCTCTAGGCTCTGATTTTCTACTCTTTGCCAGAGGCAGCTCTGAAACCTGGGTTTCACCCTGCTGCTGCTCTCTGATGAGTCTGGAAAACTTAACCCTCTGCTCTTGGAGACTTTGGTGCCAGGGCCAATGGACACAGTGTTACAGAACAGCCTTTTCAGCGCAGGGTTACTCCACAGAGCAGTGGAGCTGCCAGGCTGAGGTTATCCATTCCCTCTTGTGCTTTTCCACATCTGGATGCATCCAGGATGGCTATCCCCTCCCTATGCTGAATTGCAGACCTCTTCTAGAATGCCCCAACTCCTCCATTCCGTGCTTTTTCCTCTGCGGGCTTTCAGTCCTTGCAAATCAGTGCTCAGCTGCTGGTCTTCCACCTTGGAGGCAACTTTGTTTGTAGGTTGACATTTCTTCACATTTCCTTCCTTGTTTCTAAGAAACTCTTACAGGCTGTGTAGATCTCTCCTGGCCCCAGGTGGCATTCCTTCTTCAGGACAGTGAAACTGAACCTCACTTCTCCTGAAACAATAGAGGCTGCCTTTGCTTTCCATGGCAGCTCACTCCAGGTGCCAGCATTCCCCTCTCTGAGGCTCTCTGTACAGGGGAGCACCGATAGATTAAATTTTTTGTTAAATCTTTGGAGTGCTGGTCATTTAGATACACTAAGTTGTCAAGGTTTTGTATCTCGTGCTGTGGGAGCTCCGCAAAAGGTCCATTCTATAAGTAATAAACACTTTTAAATTTGAAGTAGTGCTTGAATCTTCTGCAAGATCTGGTCTGAAAGGGCTGCAGTTTCAAAGTTTTATCTGTGTGGAGCTCCATTCAACTCTGTAAGACCAAGTCAGTTGTGGGTAAGAGTTATTTGCCCGTTGAAAGTAGATAAGAGCAAATAATCTTGCTAGTTTGCTATACGCAGGATAATTTTTACAGAAAGTTGAAGTCACCACGAACTAAAGACGCTGATCCTGAGGTATGCAGAAGAGTATTTAGAAAGTGTATTAATTAAAATGTAGATTCCACACACTTCTGTGCAAAATTCCCGTTTGAGAAACTGCTGCTAGGCAGTCTAGACTATTATGTCAACTTGTCTTTGAAGAAAAGTAAACAAAAAGGTTGAGCCGAGGAAAGTTTTAGAGACTTACAGTAATTAATGCTTTGGTAAATGGCTGTTGATGCGTAACAATCCTTTAAACACCTGGGTAATTGCAAGCTTTGAAGTTGGGCCAAAAATGTTGTTCCAAGACATGTAATTAAAATACGAGACCTTTAACTTGGTCATTTTGAAGGTGAGATTTCTGTTTGTTCTCACTGTCTCCCTGGTAAAACTTCTGTCTGCTCAGGGAAAGAAAGCCAGGGAGGGTGGGAAAGTAAAAAAAAAAAAACCCAAAACAAACTAGTTCAACAGATGCTTCTTTAAATTTAGCTTTTTATAGCTTTGGTGTTTTTCCTGTAGCAAAGTTCCATGTTGTAATGTGTATCCAGAACAGAGAAATTATTTTAATGTGAACATTTCACTAAGTATAGTAACTAAGAGAAACCACTTGACCTGGTTACTAATTTGATTGAATTCTAATTTAATTCGTGTTCAATTAAAGAGAATTAACACCCAGAGATGTTCTGTTGAAAGGTTTACACAGAGGTTTCAGTTAACAAAATATTTATCTTAGAGGGGAAAAGCACTGAAGTTAAATGCAAGCTGTTTCTCCTATAAATGCCCTGAGCACATGGTTGGGATGCCGGCATTAAGAATAGTAGCTATATTTGATATTTATGTCTGACAAATCTGCTCTCTGAGGACACTGGAGCTAAATCCTGCCTTCTGAATTACACAGGCCATATTTCCTCCAGTAAACTGTGTACTCTGTTCTGTTTATTGCAGCCACTTGTGATTTCTCTGTTGACCTTTGCTTCTCTGTCCTCCAAAGTCTTCTGAAGGCCATGGAAACACTCCCATTTGTTTAAGACTTGAGCCATACTTCAGGGCCTTGATGCAGAACAAAGAAACTCCTGTTTCAAATTGGGAGTCTCTGATTTGCATCTTCCTATTTAATATCCTCTCTTGTATCAGGAAAGTTGCTTCGGCTCATCACCTCAGTTTCTCCCATTCACTTGCTTCCCTTTAATAATAATAATAAAATGTTAAAACAAATTATACCTGCAGCAGCCTTCCTATGGAAATCAGTAACTGGACTCATCCCGATGGTCAAGCACACTGAAAATAAAGATGAGACTGTTGGGTGCATTAGTGACAATGAGGTGGCAGTAGCTGTGTAAAAACCCAGAGGCAGGTTTAGACAGAGACTATGGTAAGAAGCTGCCTGTTTTGATGATGAACTTTATCTTCTGTACACTGAATTTTAAATTCCTATGGAGATGCCAGAGGTCCTGTGATGTCCTTGATATCTGGGGCTGCTTGGGCATGAAACCTTTGGACTGACTCTGCTTTCTTCTGCCTATATTGAGAGCAGATACTTCTTCCTCTCTCTTCAGTGATGCTGGCTCAAAAATTATGTTCAGCCTTTATTTTTCTAGTTTTTCTTGTTCCTCACACTCCCTTCCTGTTTCCCTCAGGTTCCCTCTTGCCTCTGTTGTTCTCAAAAGCTGAAGCTTTCAGATACTCTTCCATGAATGTGACCACATACCCAGTTGCAGCTTCCTCTTAGAAGGCCACTGCCTGCTTCACTGCACAGCATCAATGCTGTCACTTAATGACTAGAAATTTAATACTTTGTTTTGTGTGACTTGCTCAGTATATGATCCATTTCTCACTTTCTTGTCCGCTCTTAAATTTTGCTTCAACTGTGGGCTCGCATCTACTTATGTGTAGTGCTCTTCAGCATGGCGTTTGACTGCTTCCTAAACTATTTCTCTTTTGGACACGGCTATAAGGCCTCATTCTTGTTGTGCAGATGAAAATCTTTGTTATCCCTTTTTCTCTGCAGACTTTTTATCCAAGGTCTCTCCATTTAGTCCTTGCATGTCTCTGCATCCCCCACAACTGCAAAAAACCCTCCACCTTTCCCTGTCTAATGAGATATTCTTTCCCTTTGACCAGGGGCTGAGATGACATATTCTTTCCCTTTGACCTTCCTTCCTATTTCCCTTTGACCAGAGGCTAGTCTGGGAGGTTTCCCAGTTTCCATTTCAAGATCAGACACCGTATGGCTTTTTTTTTGCTGGAGTAGCAGGGGTATCTCTTAGCCATGCGGCTCTAGGAGAGCAGATTCCCCTCAGGTGATTCATGGTATTTGGTTTACCAAGGGGGAAAAGAGGGGAAAGTATGTTCCCTGCATGCAAAAAGTCCAGAAGATTTTGTTGCTAAGAGCTGAATCTCTGTTGAGTCTTTTTGGGCGGCAATTTTCAAGTACTTACTGCTTCGTCAAATTTGAGGTGATTTTCTTCAGGGGGGAGTGATATACGAGATTTCTGTTCTGAAAAATATAAAGGAGTGGTTAAAGACACACAGTTAAATAGCTGGTAGTTTTTTTATGTCAGTAAATTCCTTTTTTTTTTTTTTTTCCCCTCTTCCTTCCTAATTTTGTCTTTGGAAATAGGTGACTGAATATTTTTTTTAAACCTTCATGCCAAAATGGAAACTAGTAATGATTTGCAGCCTGCTGAGGTCTGGGTGACAAATGTTGATTGAAAAGAGGATTGAAGAAAAGGTATTCAGATGTGTTGCCTACCTATCCACTATACCCTAAAATACTTGTGGGTTGAACCTTCAGCATTGGCTTCAAGTCAAACATTGCAAAAGTCATCTGAATAGCAGAGCTGATGGAAAACCAGTCCTGTTGTCAAATGAGACTTTTTGCAGCGACTTAACTGGATTGGAAAGCCTGATGGTCCATTTTTTTAGAATCAAAATCTTTTCAAAGGGGGAGTGACAGACTGGGATAAAGTGGCTCAAACTTGTTTGCTAGTATTGTTCTTTGGTCCAGCAGTTTTCTTATTGTATTTATGGAGGACGCTAAAATGAGGGATACCCATTGGAAAGTAATTCTGTATTTTAAGTAATCTAATAATTGTGGAGGTTCAGTCTGAGGTGGAGTGGGAGGAAATTTGATTTGGTGGAAAGGACGGTTGCATTTGGACATGGAAAATCATTGATGTAGATACACCCTAGGGAATGACTGTGTCCTTTGCGGTTCAGCAGCATGAATCTAAGGATTATAGTAGATCACAAGGTGAACATGAGTTAACAGTGTGAGTTTTGTGAAGAAGCCAAAATCATATTCTGAGGCGTATGAGTAGAGGCACAGTCTGTGAGATGTATCAAGATTATCCTTCCACTGTGCTCAGCATCAGTGAGGTCCTGATCTGAGCTGGGTCAATAAAAAGCAATGAGAGAAGTCAAAGTCTATAAAACAGGGCTTCTTGAGGAGAGGCTGAATGTATTGTTGTAATAAGAAGGGGACATTGTTGTGACATTTAAGTTAGATAATAGAGAGGGGGAAAAAGGTCACATGGAGTCCATTCAATTTCCTGGAAAGATAAGAGAGTTCCTGAGGCTGGAGATACACAAGATCAGGTCAGGCAGACATCTCTCAGGAACAACATGGATGTAGGTGATCCTGCCTGGAGTTCAGGGGAATGGGCTACATGATGCCATGTGAACCATTTTGGCTTTACAGCTCTCTGAAGTCCACGTGCCTTCCCAAAAGTCAAGGCAGTGGGAAAGTAAACTTTCAACCTCCTCTTCATGTTTTTTTTAGATCTGACTACTCCTATGTGTGTGTTTTATTGTTCAGGAAGGTTTGCTCTTACTCCTCTTGTGTAGAGGAGTTACAAAATACAGAGATAGGAATAAACTGGTGTGAGGGGGAAGGTTGGAGCGGGTGCTAGGAAAACCCCTTTTCAGATATAGTTGGCTTCAAGCGTTGGAGAAGCCGGGTGTTTAAGTCATATTCAGAGAAGGGAATGATCTAGAAGTTCATTCCTCTCTTAAATCTGGAAAGAGTGGTCACAGCTGCAGCTGCTGTTTGCAGTTGCCTTTAAGCAACATTTCAGTTTATATACCCTGCCTGGGAAAGCCCACATCTCTCAACCTTAAGGTTTCCAAAACATGTAGCAGCTGACCAGCTGTAGCTGCTTGCTGCTGTTGGAGGTGAAGGTCAGAGTTGATCTTGAGCCCTCTTCCCGCTGGAGGAACAGTGGCAAAGACTCCTGTGGGAAAGGCTGCTGAGTCAACCACAGTGTGCAGATACCAGTGAGGTGGAGGGAAGCCTCCATGCTGTAAAAATAGCTGCACTAGGAGCTCTAGTACACTTCAGTGCTTATTTTTCCATGTGTGATCTCATGCAAACCAAGCTGCTGGGCAGTATGACATAGCAGTTGGCCAAAAATAAAACGTAACTCAATCAAAACTTTTTTTCTGAACTTAACCTTTGGTGGGCAGGAGAAACAGGTACCCTGTTTCCTCATTTACATTGTTAGGAAAAAAAAAAATCCAGGGGGAAAAGAGATGAAGATGGGATTGACACCTGGTATCCATTTTGTGGTGATGGCCATGGGAAAAGGGTAGGAATTGTAGCTTTGTTGCATGGGAAACTTACATCTCCAATACAGTAAGAAAATATGCATGGGATTTCTCTGGGTGCTTCTGCTGCTGATTTCATTGAATAGAGTTTGGGTGAGTCCTTGGTGCTGCAAAAAAGTTATTGACCTAAAAGACCAGCAGTGTTGGAACAAGGCATCCAATCCTTGTTGATAAGCCTCAGAAAAATGTCTTTAGAGACCTTTAGAGGTCCATTTTCCTTCATTGTTTGATGCTTGTCCAGTTGTTTATTTGGTTCTTTATTTTGGTCAGTTGAGTTAAGCCTGTGTTTGTGTATGGTGAGCTTAAACCATGACACCCCTGTGGCAAAAGCCATTGAATGCCTGGTCTTGCTGGTGGTTCCACTGGCTATGAGTGAAATAAATGTATGAATGAAGTAATGTCAAGGCTAGCAGTACACTCTTCAGAAAGAGGAGTGCCTTACTAATCCCTTGCTGATGGAGAAATGGACAGCCCTGAAGAGTAGGATTGCTTTCCTCCATCTTAGAAAATGGTGAAAACCTTTATAATAATACTGAATTTCATGTGTGGAAGTACGTGTGTCTCATGGCAAAACTCTGTATACAAACAGGCAGATTTGAGACATTGTTTTGTTTAAGCATTAACATAGAACGATTTCAGATTTCGTTTCTGTAACAGGAAAAGCCTGGAGAGAGGATCCCCAGCCTCACAATCCTGTCATTACCCTCCTCTGCAGGGCCTCTGACCTGTTTCTGCTGGACACGCGGGCGGTGTGGGCGTCGGAGGAGGGCTGGCTGGAGTTTGATGTCACTGCCACCAGCAACATGTGGGTGATGAACCCCCAGCACAACATGGGACTGCAGCTGAGCGTGGTGACCCGGGACGGTAGGTTATGGGCCAGGTAACACGAGTCACCCCTCAGTCTCTTGGATGCTGTACAGAAGTGGTGCTAACAGAACTCAGCTGGGATGAGGCAGGGTGAGCACCCTGCCTTTGTAAAGCAGCTGTAGCCAACACCACGAGCAAGATGTCTGAGGGCACAGGTGGTGGGCTCTCGTGGCTGTGATGGAGATGTCTTTGCACATAAATGAGGTCAGGTGTCTCTTGACAGTACCAGCACCAGCTGGTGGAGGTGGGTTTGTGTAGGGCCCCTGTTTCTGGGTAGGAGGTGGAAGGGGGTGTGGAACTGGGATGCCATGTGGGGTGAGGTTTATGGATGAGATGAAGAGAGAAGGCAGATATATGGGTATGTACCTCCCCATATGGGTTTATGTCAGCTCTCCTGGCTGCTGTGCCTGCTGTTGATCTCATCAAAGCTGACGTGGGAGCACTGCTGGAGAAACTCTTTGGTTGCTGTGTGGAGCAGCTGTAATGGCAGCATTTCACAGCCTGCAGAAACTTTAAAAGATGGAAAAGAAAAGAAGAGACTACAAAAGAGCATGAAATTGAGTGTTGGAAGATAAGCAATGAAGAGGATCTAGATGACCAGAAGGTGACAGTAACATCTCCTATAGGAACTAGTCTCCAACCTTGGTTTTTTTCTATTGCTTAATGCTGGAGTTTGGTACACCTGTGATGTCAAGTGAGACTAGAGGGGCGGTCCATTTCTCCCTGAGGAAATGTTAGTGCCTACATCTACCCCCTGAGTTGGGCTGAGAGCCCATCACTGTGCTCCTAGTAAAAGCACATCATCTCTTTGCCCTCAGCTGTCCCTACATGTCTCCTAATCTCCCATGTCTGCTTCTTGTGCTTCAAAGGCAGCAGGACTAATTTCATGATACATCTGAGTTTAGTGTTTTACATATCTATCTATCTAACTTTACTGCCAAAATGGGACTAGAGATGCCAAAGGGCAGCCAAGGAACCAGATGCTGCAGTGTAGTTGTGTCCAGCATGGGTGGAGTGCTGTCATAGAAATGTCCATAGGTTGTGGTGGCAGGAAAGAAATGCTTGGTGTTTAAAGAAGAATATGAGCAAGAGGAGAGGACTCTCTGCCTGTGGGGATACCAGGTTGCTGCACCGTTTCTCTAACCCTCCCTTTTCTGTTTGGCTTGCAGGTTTCAGTGTAAACCCTAGAGAAGCAGGGCTGGTAGGGCGAGATGGCCCCTATGACAAGCAGCCTTTCATGGTGGCCTTCTTCAAGGTGAGCGAGGTTCACCTTCGCACCACTCGCTCAGCGAGCAGCAGGCGCCGGCAGCAGAGCCGAAACCGCTCCACACAGACTCAGGACGTTTCCAGGGTGTCCAGTGTCACAGGTAATCACGGAACATGGGTAATCATGCAGCACAAGCTGGGAAAACTTCTTGTAATGGCTCTGGTTGCTTTGGGGGGCAGAAGCAAGAAGGGGGTCTTGAGGTGGGATGCTCTTCCTCGGGGGAATAGGTTACATCTGCAAGGTTGTGGAACAGGCTTCACAGAATGAAACTTACAGGAGTCCTCTTGAATCCAGTGTGAAGTCCCGACCCCCATGTGAAGTTGCATTCATTGAATTTAAGGTGGTGAGGGTGAGGTATTTTAACCACAGCTCTTGTGTTTGTAGGTTGCTTGCTATGCAATATTTGTCTAGAATTATGCCCTGTGAAATGCAGTATTTAAAAGACTCTATCTCTGTATACACTGAGATTTATGGTGTTGCATGTATGCATTCCCAGCAGAGTCCTCTTTCAGTTTTCCTTGGAAAAAACATGTAAGAACAGCGCAAAATGCCGCCTTCTTTTTTTTTTTTTTTTAATCTTGTGAGAACATCAGCATACACATGGTGAAGTACTTTTTGTTGTGGAGAGGTTGCATGTTGCAGGTGTTGTACAGCAGCCTTGTGAGTGATGTTGTGGGCTGGTGGGGCAATAGAGTAACAGTGACATTTTGGCAAAAATTGAGAGTCTTCTGTCTTCTAAGTTTTGTCTGTTTTCCATCACCACAGTGCAACAAGCCCTTCATTCACTGAGTACCTTCTTTCCTCTCAAATATTTCAGCCTATTCCAAGTTGCTTGATTAATTTGCTTATGCTGCCCCCTTCGTTTCCAATAGGCTCCCTGCTTTTCCCATATCTAGAAATGACTATGCCCCCAGGAAGAGGGGCAGCTGTATTTTTTGAGTCTATGTCATTGCTGATGCTTAGCTCTTGGGAATCTGTAGGCTGTTCCCTGCTCTTGCATGCTTGGGTTGTGGGTGAGCCATGCTTGCACCCAAGCTGGCTCCATGCTGCAGGGACCAGAGCCGGGTTGGGAGCCCTTCCAGGACCAGTGGCCAGGGTTTGTGCATGGCTGTGTGTTGCCTCAGCTCAATTGCTCCAACCCACTGTGGTGCTGGACTTGCCCTCTGGGATAGTGTGTGCCAGCAGCTGTTGGCCACCAGTGGCCTTTGCCTGTCCTTGTGGTGCACACTGCAGCATGGCTGAGGGTTCCTATGCCAAGCCATGCAAGTGCCAGATTGGGCTGGGTGTGAGATGTCCCTTCATGGATTTTAAGGGCAGGAGGAGCAGCTCAATTCTGCAGCCTGACTTCTCCGGGGGAGGCTGGCCCATGCTGGCATGGCATTTCTGGAGGAGTTATCATCTAATCTGCCATGGGAGCACCTTCTGTGGATCTAAGTTGCTGAGACCTGCTTTGGTCCTGGTCTCCTTCAGGTTTCCACGCTGCAGTTTTAAAGCTGGGCATTGTGGCTGCTTGCTGAGTTACTTTCCTGCGTGATGAGCTTGCCGAGGGCACAGGTAGTTTATTCAGCTGGGTGTTGTAAGCCCAGCTGTTATGCAGGCAGTTCTCCCACTTAGGTAGGCTCAGCTCCCTTCACAAGAGCCAATTTTTTAAAGCATTCATAGTGCTTTGGGAAAGTTACTTGCTGTGTTGCTGTTTTGTGGTGCTAGTGGCACTTGGAATCAGGATAAGCTCCAGCTTTCTCTCCTTGGCTCTGCAAACTTCACAGTGCTGAAACAAAATTTTCACACTATTAAATCAGGTGATGTGACTCAAAGCCCCAGAGGGAGCAGATATGTTGGGCAGAAAGGGCCATTTGTACTTTGCTGCTTTCTTGACTACACCACACATCAGGTCATAAAATTCTGAAATGACAAAAAGGGGAAAAAATAGCTGGCAGTCTGTGGTCTCGAGGGCTTTTTTTGGGCCAGCTTTAATTTAAAGCCTGGAATTTGGCAGTGCAGTAGTCAACAAGGTATGGTTGAGACTGTGGATTTAAGGCAGGGGAAAGGAGGGGAATTTAAAGTTAAGATGTATATTTGGTTGGTTTCTGTGTTTAGAAAAGAGACTACATCATCTTGTTTTCCTTTCTAAGTGTGACACTCTCAGACTGTTCTCTTTAAGAAGTGGTTGATTTAACAGCCCAAGAGGCACCAATGACAAAAAAGTGGCTTTAGCACTACAGATCACAGGGCTTTTTTTTCATTTTTTGTTTTCTTTTTTAACCTGTGGGGATAAAAAACCCCATGATGCATAGTGGGGCTGAGGAAGCATTTGCTCTGGGATGAAGCAGAAGGCAAGTCCAGGGATTATCCTAAAGGCTGCCTAGCTCTTCTGAGGGTGCCCTGATGCATCTGGGTGGGTGCAGAACTGGGATGCTGCTGTTCCCTTCTGTGCCTCTCCTCGCCCATTCTTCTCTTGCGTCTCACATCTTGTCAGATTTTTGGTCTGTGCTCTTCCCCAAGCTAGGATTGCTGCTGCCTAACAGGGATGAGAGCAGTTTCTGTCCTGCAGGGGAAGGCAGTTTTTTGGTGTTGATATTTTTGGAGGGTTTTTTTGTAGATTGCAACTTTCTTCCTCTATGTTAATCTATACACAGCGTTTTCTTTTTTCAGTCCAAAAAGGAACCCCTTTCCCAAAAGATGCTGTGAGTTGTTTTGGGGCAGTACGTTTTTACAAGGCCCATTTACTGTCTAGATATGGCAAGTATTTCAAACAGTTTGGAGTGCATGAAGTGTGCTGCTGGGCCAGCACTGGACCTGGGCAGGCAGGGAGTTAGGTGAGAGAGCATGCTGCTGTGTGGGAAAGGGACCCAAAAGGGACCCCACTCTGCTCCCTTTGATATGCAGTCAGTACCAAGAGCTCAGATGCCAAGGCTGTGTCTGTGGCACAAGGTTCTCAATGGTCTGTATTTTTTGCCAAGAATGCTTATTTCCATGTATTATAAACACGTAATTATCACTGGCTTATATAAAGCAGAACTGAGCAACCCCCATAGTTAAAAACTGCTTTGACATAGAGTCCTGCGTCAATGAATTCCTGGAGCCACAATTCTTCTGGAGAAGGAGGATGAGCAGGAAGAAAAGGGACTATTTTCATCTGCTGAGGCAGAAAGTCCTATGCAGGTCTGGCCCTGGACAAGGAGGAGCACGGAGGAGCACACAGGTGTTCCTTTGCTGCTGTCTGCAGGGCCTGCACAGCTGAGTCTTGCAGTGGGTTGAACTCATGCTCTCAGACTCGTGCTTGACCTCCAGCTGGCCAAAGAGGTGGGATTGTCCAGCGTAGCAGGCGGTGAACCTCTGCCCTTCAGCCAACTCCATGATTTATGGGTTTTGCACGGGGCTGTCTCCTTGTCCAGTGGGGATAATCCTTCTCTTCTGCAAGTCAGCCTCCAGGCACATCCCTTCCTGTCAGCCCCTCCTCGTGGAGAGAATTTAAATGCCTGACTTTGGGCTGCACTTGCAGCTCTGAATGAGACTCAAGCCAAGTCTTTTTCCAGGTCCTTCTCTTTAATCCCCCCTGGACTGATGTGAGGTGCTTCATGTAAAATGGAGAGGCCCTTCAAGTGGCCTTTCCTTCCAGCAGATATGCACAGCGCCAGAGAGATTTCCCCGTGTGTGTGGGAACCAGATATTGCAAAGGGCAGCATGTACAAACACTGAAGGCAAATAAGGCCTTTGTTATCTGGCAGCCAATCTTCCCTTCAGTATAGTTTTCCCTTTGGTGCAGTGTTTGGATGCAGACTGGAGCAGCATTTCTGTATGTGCCTTCACATGTGGGTTCACGTCAGCCCGACATCTCCCCTTCTTCCCACCCAGGCAGATCACTTTCATGTGAAGTGGGCTGTTACTAGCTGTGTGATCAGTTTACACCAGCTTTATCCGGACAAATCACCAAAGTCAAACACCAAGAAGAAGGGGCTGCCCTTGGAGACCTCTGTCAAAGCTATTTTGAATCACAGAAGCAATTAATTACTGTGTGGAATTTGGTAAACTGGCACCTTGGGAGCAGCGAGGGTGTTCTCAGATGGATCGACCTCAGTAAATATTTATATGTTCTTTGCCAGCACTTAACGTGGGAGAGGTTATAGGAAATCTAAGGTGGGTGCATAAGTATCTGTAGGAGGAAGACCATTAGGGTCAGGCTGTTCTCTCACCCTTTTCAGCAACACAAATGCCAGTGTCCAGCCTTAAAAGAAACATCTGTGCTTGCAGAAAGTCAGACTTGGGTCCTGGTGAAGGCAGACAAGACTCAGTGCAAACACACCAGAGACAAGCCATCTTAGCTGTGCCGTTTTAACTGTGCTGCTCCGGGAGTTATTTTTAAGTGCAGAACTCGGGGTTTGAGCTTTTTTTGAATCTCTGTTTTAGACAAAATTGTTTGCAGTATGATTAAATGCAGTGCCTTGTAAGTGCCAAGTTAGCGTTTCTGAATTGGTATGTTCAGGGGAAAAAATAGAGACAATTTTGCTAAACCCACAATGAGCCTACAGGAGCTCCCAAAGCAGCTCCCTAAACTCTCAGAGATGTTGAAGGCCTCTGGCAAACAATCCCTGCCAACTGGCAGTGTAGGCTGGCCCTGTGGCAGTTGTTTGCAGCACCTCCCCTCTGCAAGCTGCCTGCTCTTGGCCCTCCTGGCTCCCTGCTGCAAGGCTGGCAGGCAAGGGACGCAAACCCTGGTGCCTCTTGGCAGTTGGATCTTGCTCTGCAAACCACCTCGAGTGGCAATTTGGGCTGAAACAGCTGAGCATGCTGGCCTGGGGTGGCTGATGCTGCTTTCCAGGCTTTGCAGAAAATGTATCGTGGAAACCAACTTGCAGTAGCTCAGTGAGCTTTAGCTCGCTGCCAAAATCCTGTGACTCTGTATATTCCTCTTCTTTTCAGGCACATAACTGGATGTATGTCTAATGCTGAGCCCCTGACTGTAGGGAATGGATCATGATTATTTGCATCTGTATTTGCTGCACCTTTTCCCCCCATTCAGAAAGCCATTGCTAAGGGCTGCTTAAAGGTTTGTGACTTACCTGAAGTTGAGCTAAAGTAGCTTCCATAAAGCAGACATCGTAGGCAAAGATATAACAAGAAAAGAGGGCAGGGGATCCTGGGGTGAGGGTTAAACAGGGAAGAGTGTAAAGCCAGGGAGAGTGGATGTTTAGTTGTGTTGCCATTTAGGAAAGCAAATGCTGAGGCTGGGCAGGTGAGGAAGTAGAGCTGTCTGCATCTGCCCTGGATGGAGAGCAGCCAGGGCTCCATGCAGAGTGTGAATCAGGTGACTCTGACCAGTGAGCTCAGGCGAGTTTTTGGGGGTAGTGTGAGAGAGGACATGTTCATAACATGTTCTGCTTGGTGTAGCTTGTTAAGCAGCTCTTTTTTTTCCACCCCTGTGTTTTCTTAAACTTGTGATTGCTTGCCGCCTTCCTTCCCACTCCTGTTTTCTCTGCCTCCCTTGCCTTCTCCCCTTTCCTGTCCTAGATTTGGGTAAATTGTAGCTGGATTTGGAACGTAGCACCATTTTACCCACTCAGCTGTGAACAGATCAACTCCACTGTCAAATACAGATGGTTTTCCTCTAAAAAACGATATATTTCCCACTGAAGAACAATGAAGAAGTTGTGTTTTCAGGTGCTTTAATGAAAGCCGTTGATCACCCAAAGTATCATCTCATTTTTTTCCCTCATTATGACCAGATCATTTCGAAACATCTCATGCTAGAAATTTGCTCCTGGGCTGAGCCAGGGACTGGAAAGCTTCATCTGAAATAAACTACCACACCCTGGTTTCTACTGGGTATGTCTGGTTTGAAAATGGAAACTTGAATAGAGAAACTCGCCTCCGTTCTTGCTACCGCGTGCTCCTGGAAGAGCGAATGTTTGTGCTGCAGCAGGCTGTTAACCAGCTCTGCTCACCTGATTAAATCCATGATTGAAGCGAAGCTATTCAAAGTCTGAAATGCAATCCTTAGAGTTTAAAACCTAACTGCTTCTAAAAACAACTCTAATCTTTGGTGGTTGGGAAGCTGGGTTTGAGGTGTAGGGTTTTTTTCAGCCCTCAGTGTTAACTGTACCCAGCTGTACTGCTGCGCTGCCCTTAATGTCAGTTGGATGTGCTTTTAGTATTATAGTTTTTCTTTTGAATAAATATTTGCATTTGTAGTTCCCAAACTTCGGGGGGTGGTGGTGGGGGGGGCGTTGCTGAAGGGAAGAAAAAGAAAGGCTTATTCAGAGCCAAGGAAAAAATCACTAAAAATATTTTTCTATCCCGGTTGCCGCATCTGGGGAAAGCTGCACTGGGAGGGTGCCCTTTCAAGCCATGTTAGGGGCACCAGGGGGCTGGTAAGCTGAAAGGTCCAGGCCAGCAGGAGGCAGGGACATCAGCCTGTGGCATCTGCCTGCTGACAGCAGCGCCTTTATTTGCAAATGAGAGCTGTGAGGGAGGAGAAGGCCCCTGTGGAAAGGCATGGGAGGAAAACATGGACAGTGACCTGGGCTCCCAATTTGCTTGGCTGAATTTGTTGCCATCTCTTTCCCTCATACCTACCATTGGGTGCAGAGCATAGGATCAGCAGCTGTAGCTGGTGGCCAAGTCACCCCGCTGCAAGGATGGTTTCTGTGGCTGCTCTGCTGAGGTCCAGCAGCCACCTGAGGTGTGACAAAATCAGCAGCCACCCGTCAGGGTGGATCTGTGCAGCCAGCTGGAGGTGAAAGGCCCCTCTGTCACAGCTCAGCTCCTCTGCTCACTGTGGTTTCAGGTGTTCACACGGCTGAGCCACCTCTCCTTCCAAATATAAATGGGAAATTCCACTTGCTGTCAAAAGCTGTACTTTGTGGGATCATCAGGAGCAGCTCCTGCCTGGTTGAAACATCCCCATACACTATGCCATGGCAAGGGAGAAGGTCTTGGTCAGTGCTTTGCATCCTGTGTCCTCACTTTTACTGGCAATAAGGAGCAAGGGAATGGTGAGAGCACGTCAAGTGCTATGTCATCTGCAGATAAGCAGTTTATGGTAAGGAGTAATGTGTTTTTCAGAGCATGGTTAGTAAAGGTCCAAGGGCAGAGGTGGTGCCATGGGTCACATGAGATGTGTGAGGCAAGCTGGGGTGAAGCACAGAGAGGAACAGGGACATGGCTTCCCTGCCTATGGGACGCCTTTGCTGTTTGAGGACTTCTGCAGACTGGTGCAGGGGCACAAGCTGATGATTAACCTTCCTGGGGCTGCAGTTCTCTCTCTCAGTGAGTGTGTGCAGCTTGAGCTCCCCACCTGGGGCAGCACATGTCAGAAATGGGAGCTGAGGAAGTGGGGTGAGTGTGAGCACCCAGTGGGGATGCTGCCTATGCTGGGCTGAAGGAGTAGATTTATTTTTAAGAAGTCATTTTACTGGAGGTATTTTCCAAGTGCATTGAAGACAGCTGAAGTAATTATAACTGAGTCACTGTTACTTGGGTTCCTCCATTCCCACAGGCATCTTAAAAGCTTCAACCCTGCTTTGGATACCCCTCAACACCCTTATCCTTTTGGCTGCTGAGGGAACTCATCACTTCTCGCTGCTGAGCCTGCAGCATGCACACAACTGGCCAGATGTACCCTCCAGCAATGCTCTGCCTGTTTTACTTTCTAAATTCTTGTTTTGCTTTTTTTCTTTTAACAGATTACAACAGCAGTGACTTAAAAACAGCGTGCAGAAAGCATGAGCTTTACGTTAGCTTCCAAGACTTGGGATGGCAGGTGTGTGATGTTTCTCTCTGGGTAAACCAGACATTTTGTTATGAAATTTTATCTAAACAGTGTCACGGTAATGCCACTCGAGTCTGCCATTATGCTTTAAAATGTCCCTTGTGCCTCCTCACTAGAACCAGTCACAGAGAAGGGCAAATAAATATTGATAGTTGTGACATTTGATAAGACCCAGAGAAAGCTTGATACTTTATGGGATTCAAGTATACAGTCATTCTCTGTCACTCACGGGAGTCATGGTACGGGCAAGGGTTTATATCTGTGTACCTCTAATGATAAGGAAAACAATCTGATGTTAAGCAGTGATTTTAAGTAAATTTTTTTCTGGTGATCACCCTGATTTTAAACTTGGCCATTGCTTGAAATCCCCCACAATCCCTGCCCCACAATTAGCACTGCCTGCGGTAGGTAGACTGAAGACTGAGTTTAATTGAAACACCATGAGGCCAGAAAAGTTGTTTAGAGTAAGTCATTTAGGACCAAGCTATAGTGCAATCAAACCACATTTCAAAGAATGCCCTCACCTTCTCTTTTTTATTTTATTTAATTTTTTTTTCATTCTTTCATTCAGCACTTCTGAGTGAGGTCCCATTTCTATCAGCTAATGTTGTTACTAGGTTATAATTCAGGGTGCCAGGGTTGTCCCTGCTGCTTCTGTAATACCCAACACATGAAAGTCCTCTCTCAGCTAATGGGACAGCACCATTTTTTGTAGCTTTTGTGTCAAGTCCAGCCCACTAGCTGCAACTGTGGTTATGTGCTGACTCCATTCCCCATTACTTCATGGGTGGCTTTTCACTTGAGCAGACTCTTTCCACCTCTTCCTTATCTTACTTGCCCTGCTTTTGGGCAGGAAGTGGATTCCAGTTGGGAATTTCATGATCTTGAAGGTACTACCTTCACCTTTTTAGTTGCAGAAAGGTAAGATGCTGCCAAAGGAAGGCCATAGACCAGCAGGGTACATTTTAAGAGTTGGAATCCTGGTCCTACTTTTTTTCGGAAGGTGATCAAGGCAAGATGGAGCCCCCTGCAGTTATTGGACACTGCTATTTCCTTCAGAACAAACTTGGTTAGCAAAGCTGCAGCAACCTTGTGTGGCTGCTCAGGCCTGCTGTAGCAAAATTCAGGCAAATTCAGGCAATTGTCAGGTAGAGTGGAAATTGTCTAAGAGACATGCACATGAAACACACTAGCTCGTCCTTCTGCAGGCTGACATGTAGCTCCCAACACCAAGGGAGGCCAAGTGTCTCCTGTTAAGCGGTGCTGCTTTTAATTTTCCTTTGGCTCTTTTGTGTCAGCAGCAGACAAGCTGCAATTTTTTTATTAGCCCTTTGGTGAAGAGTCCCCTTTTTGCCTAGTGTGGCACTCAGATTGCCACCGGGGCCACCTTGCTCATGCAGCTCAGGCTGGCTGTCCTGCCCCTCCTTTAGGAGTCTGGCTGATGTGGAGAAGCTCTTATGCAGCTAAGATTTCCCACAGTGTCTTTAGCAGAGTAGTGCTCCTGTGTAGGAGTGTATAAGCTAGGCTGTCTCTGAGGCAGCACACCAGGGTTTTATATTCCTGTTGTGGAGCTCCCTGGTGGAATGGTGCCTGTGTGCCTCCTTATATGTGATTTTCTCCATGAGGGGACACCAGCTGTGGCTGTGACTCAACCTAGGAAAGGTATTTCAGCCAGAGGGCCTGCAGGAAATACTGGAACATAAAGGCCTTCAAATCACAATCCCCACCATGCAACCCAGTGAGAGTTTTAGGGATAAAGCCCTCTTAGTTAATGGTAGTTAAGCTGTAGATGTGCACCATTTTTTGGACATTAAAATCAGTGTGTCCATGGAAAAGTGATGGCACACAAAAAGAAAAAAAAAAAAACAACTAAAACCCGAGCAGTTGCAGTGAAAACATATTTTCACCCTCAAGGAAGAAGTTAGTGGAAAATTTTCAGCTGCTCTTAATTGCATGCAGTTGTCTGTTGAACCACGTTCTGTTTGTTTCCCTAAAAAGGACTGGATAATCGCTCCAAAGGGCTACGCAGCCAACTACTGTGATGGGGAGTGCTCGTTCCCACTCAACGCCCATATGAACGCAACCAATCATGCCATTGTACAAACTCTGGTAAGTCTCCAGGCAGCTCAGTGCCAAAGTACCAGGTGAATTTGTAAACAATATACCAGTGTCTCAGTTGTGTTTTCTTTCTTGGCAACAGGTTCATCTTATGAATCCTGATTACGTTCCCAAACCATGCTGTGCACCTACCAAACTAAATGCCATATCTGTACTTTACTTTGATGATAATTCTAATGTAATCTTGAAGAAATACAGAAATATGGTAGTAAGAGCTTGTGGATGTCACTGACAAAATCTTCACACGGACTCTGTGATGCTGCCATGAATCTGGATACAACCCTCCCTCTTTTCACCACCTTGGGAAAAAAACCATGTGATGAACCACCCTTCAGAACGCCATGTATGTGCCTTGTGGGAGGAGGGCATGTGGGGACCATCCCCCAGGGTGGGAGCAAACTGCTGGACTTCTTACAGACTGACCCTACACCACGGTGGCTGCTCAGTTCAGCAGCAGCAGCAGCAAAATGCCCACACACTTTATTTGGCTGGGATGGTCTTAATCTCACAGAGAAGCTTGGCCTGGAGCAGGTGCTTGGATATGTACTGCAGTTTTACCACATGAACACTCAACATACAAAACAAGTGAGGTCTCTTTTTGGAGGCAGGGAGGGAAGATGAGGGGGAGAGACAGAGAAGCTAAAGAAAGTGGTGTTAGCACTTCAGATGTAGAATGTACATCTCGTGCAAGATGCTTTTGGCCAGAAGGACCAGTTACTGCACCTAGACTGTTAGTTTTCTGACATCTGTCATGCCAGTGAGCATCTAAAAGTGTGCCAAAGCAGATGATTCAGTTCTCTTATGCTCCCAGCACCATTTAACTCTACTCTTGCAAGTGTAAGAAGGCTTGGCTGCACCCTGTGTTAGAAACATTACTATGAACTCAGACCGTGGCTGGTCTTCCCAGTTCACCATCTGACTGAGCAATACAAATGTATACATTTGTTCTTATGCAACTTCCTTCCACTCCCCATGTGGAGTTGCCTCATCTACTACCACTTGCCCAGGAAGGAAGTCAGGACACTTCTTCAGCTGTAATTCAGACGTAAAAGCTTAGGGGCCATTCATTCTCTAGCTGGACAGTTTGTTTACAGGAAGACAGAATGTCAACATTTGCAATCCTGCCCTTTCAACTCATGCAACTAACAAACTGATATAAAGGATATGCAGCATAGAGCCATGGTTTGTCTAGCAGAAGCTAATAGCAAATTGTTCTGATCAATATTAAACTTGTATTAAATGCACTTACCTCTACTTGCATTTAAAAGGCTTCTTGTAAATACAAGCTATAATTTATTGCACTTGTCATTGTATATTCATTGTGCTGTATCATTTATAGAAAGACTGCTTTTTTAAAAAGTTTTTATTTAGAAAAAATCTCAGTGTAAACAATTGTACCACTTTGATTTTATACAAGAAACTCATGAGATTGTGCTTCACTAGAAAGTTGTTAAAAACATAATAAAGGCTTCCTGAAAGGCAGAACTACACATGGTGATCCAATACATCTGCCAGTACAACACTTAGTTTTCACTGTGGCTTTTTCATCTTCACACATTTTCAGATTGAACAGAATCAAAAGTTCTGGACAGACAGTGAAGTGAAGAACCAGGAGAAATTAACTGGTTTAAAAGTTCATTGATGTTTTGCCGTTTTTTTAATAAAAAAGAAAAGCAACCCAACTTACTCCATATGATGGACAAAACCCAGCATCTTGACAGATTAGTCAAATTAGCCTGTAGCAATCCTTATTCCATGAGTTTCTGTGCACATGAGACAGCAGAATTCAGTCCTTGGTTTGCTGTTGCCTTTGTATCATGACAGTCTCTGCAATGTAAATTCTTTGGCTTTCAGTTAAGTCTAACATGGAACATCTTATGCACCAAAGAATAGATTCATATTATAATCCAAGACACCACAAAGTGTGTGGTCCTAGCATTCAAACTTAGCAATGCTTACAGCTTGGAAAAACGTTAAGGCTCAATAAGAGGGGGGAACTATTTTACACTACTGCAGAAGAGTTGAATGGAAAAAAAAAAAATTATACATTGTACTACTTGTTGTTCTCTAGGTACCCTAAGAGAGGGTTTCTCTGACTAAGGAGCAGTCAGCACAATGGCTGGATTCAGGGGCGGGTAGGAAACAGATTGTCAGCTCTGGAATCTAACTGATCATTTACCATTAAGGAAGCAATTATAACAGCACCTATTTTTTCACTCTGGCTCTAGAGAAGTAGAGCATAGTTGTGCCTCTGGAGCTGGATGGCAGCAGCCTATGGAAATCCACCTGACACATGTACACTATGGCATCAGTAACGTTCAGGCACATGTTACAGTACCATCACTTTCATTATGGCTAGACCTCCCATGCTGAGAGGATTAACAGGAAACAACCAGCTCATGGTGGCCTGGCATCTTCCAAAGGTGTGTGTGTTTTCAACCTTTCAGCAGCTATATTAAGACAGATAGGGATTAAGTACAATTCTAGAGGCAAAAGTGACTCAACACAGCTGTAGCTTTTGCCTTTCTAGTAATGGTAAGCAGTTTATAAGGATTACTTTTTAACCAGATCGAACCTGAAGACAAAAATATTCTACTGCTGCCTTTCACTTGGTTTTCTTAACGTATTTTGGTCTCAAAGGAAACCATTTACTCTTCATTGCGGGAATGCAGAAATGCAGTGCAACTACCAGTGCTGAAAATACTCTTCATTTGCACAGTAACTACTTGTTAGCTTTCCTTCACACACACAGAGGAATGTCTCTAACACACACACAAGGGGAAGATACCAAAGTTTAGTACATTCAGTTTCCCAGAAACAAAAAAAGCACCCCCCCCCAAAATACACTATTTGAAAATGAGCAAAGGTAAAAATCCCTCAGCTACTGTACAGAGACAGCCAGGGACAGAGCATCCAGACTTTTATTACAATTCATCCCTTGCCTGACGCAAGACAAAACTATGAAGTGATTCAAGGTCTCTCGTTCCGTTGTGTTCACTGACTTTCTTTCCACCTCGGAAAAGCAGAAGTGTAGGATAACCACGTACCTTCAAAAGACACACAAGAAAAGAAACTTGCTATTAATGTTCAAATTTGTATCCATAACTCATATTTACCTGATTCTGAAAAGCCATCAAACCCCTCTAAAACAGTAAGCCATTTTAATTTAAAGAAACCAAACCCACAGCAGAACTTTCAATGCCAACCTGCAATTTCTGAACATCAAGAGAATGGGGTAATACATGTTCCTCTAGGCTCTTGGAATGTCAGCTCCAGCTCTGTCTTCAGTTGTCTGCCTAACAGCTCTAAAAGATTTTTTTTTCTAGGAACAGAATTCAGCAGTGGATACCACAAGACTGCCCTTCTGCTTTCAGAGAGAGAGGTTTCCTAAAGTAGGGACTTGAGCTTTGTCCAATAATGAGAATGACCAAGTCTGAACGAACAGTTCAGGAAAGAAATGGTGTCACCAGGTGCCTCTTTTTGGCTAAGAGACCACAGCTGTACTGTCAGCAGGCACCTGGAGTGCAGCAGCCAGTTGTGCTGCACACTGGAGCCTCCAACATCTGGCACACAATATTGTCCCCTTCATTTCAGAACTTGCAAACTTACAGAAAATCTGTTGCAGACGTTCCGTTCCACAGTGCAGTCCACTTCTGCTATTTTGACATCAGTCAAACCTGGAAATTGCTCTTTGGCAAGGTTCTCCCAGGTTGGAGCCAAGTTCTTACAGTGACCACACCTAGAAACAAAGGAGGGCGATTTATTTAGCAGATACACTTTCCACTTTATCTCTACTGTCTTGCTGCAATTGCTGTAAGTTTAACTAGCAGCCTTTCCTATCCCCTAATGATTTGGCCCTCCAACTCCCTAGCACTACTATGTCAGTAAGTGAGCTAAGAAAACAAGTGATTTTATTTTATTTAAGCACTGAAGTACTTTCTGGCCTTTGTTAGTCTTGCCTAGAATGGTATTCTAGATGTCGGTACATTAACATTGTACCCCACAGAGGAATATGAAGCCAAATAAAGACAAGCACAGAGAATATTTAACTGAAAAAAAAATCTCTTGGAAAGAAAAGTGCTTTTAGGAAGACACAGAATGTCTGTAGTACAAATTAATTTTTCAGGTAGCATATGCCAATTATGCTAAAGCTACATAACCTGAGATTAATTTTTTAAATGAGATTTTAATTTCCCTATTAAATTTCTTCCAGTTCCTAATGGCCTCCTTGACCAATGCATAGTAAAGCATTCATTTTGTTTATATTTTGAACTTGACTTAGCCAAGTTCCTAATGTGAACTTCTTACTGCCTTCAAGAAGAATTCCCAAAGCACTTTAGACTTTAAAGCTGCATTGCTCATTCTATTCTAACCCAGCTGCACCTTAATTGGGTTATTAAAACAGACCCATAGTTGCCTTGAGGCTGGATCAGGGCATTTACAAAAATAATGAAAGATATCTCAGAAGTTTTCTTAATGCAATCCAGTGTATATTTAAACCACCTTGTTCATACACAGTGACAATACAAAAGCATTTCTGACCACGCACAAAAGCTACTAGAACAGGATGATTTTGTGCTTATGATGAAAGTTAACATTAATATTTATCCAAACGTAACTGAAGGGCAGAACTAGAAAGCAACATAATAGTGTTTGCTGAGCCCTACGTAAGTTAATCCACTTGGAAGAGAATATGGTCATTTGTATGCAGAGCACTACAGGCAGTCACAAGCCTGACTTTCAGAGCCAAAACTAGGATACGAACTACATAAATATAGGAAGCATTTTCCTGAATGGTGGCTTTCTGAGCATTGCAGCCAGGCAGGCAGCACCCATTGGTGTGCTGAAACTTCAGTTACATCCTGAAAGTGCTGTTTCTCAGCCTGCCATCCAACACTGATCCTATCTGTAAGATCCAGCAGCATCCCATGAGAATCTCATGAGATGAGGACATGGTATTGTTAATAAAAGAGAATCAAAAAGGGAGCATTTCTTGATCTCAGACTCTCCCAGAAAAAGTTGCTCCAGGTAATGAATTAGTAGATATGCCAACAAGCCCTGGGTTCAGAAATCAGACTGGAAGCTGCTCTTGAGCACAGGTGTGAACTTAATTTCCCAGCCAGTTCTGCAGATGGGGCACAAGCAGCACAGGCACAGACTCAATCTAAGTATCTCCAAGAGTGCAGAGGGAATAAAGCAAAGAGCAGTAAACAATGAGGGGTGTGTGTGCTATGGCCAGGGTATTTCTTAACCCAGCGGTGACAGACACTTGCTCTCATCCAAAAGCAGATCTTACAGATGGAAGAGAGCACAGAAAGTGGTTCTCAAGAAGCAAGGGGTGACAAGTTTGGAAAGGCCTGCAGCACTGAGCTGAAGTGAAATGAAATGTTCCAGGTAATTCTTGCCTACACTAAGAAACACATTCATGCCTACTGTCAAAGTTACACTGCAATATTTTGAGATGCCTGAGCACATCTAAATATGGGTTGCATTTGCTTGTGTTGCTTTGTAATAGGGCCTTTTGTAACCCAAACAAAAGGTCTTTTAATATTTTATACACTGTGTTAATGGAACACTAGTGATTAAATCAGAGATGTGTTGTCTTTCACACAGTGAAATACAGCTTAATTTTCATCTCTCCTCCTATACTAGGCATCCTGCTGTTGGCTAAAAGACCAGCAATGGATGAGCAAGATGGCATACAAGTTTCATTAAATTCAGTAGGGGCATAAATAAGATGAATTCTATAAACCAGAGAGAGAACCATGAAACTTCCTTTTTCTCTCAGAAAGGGAATAGTAAGAAAAAGGGGAAAATATTTGTTCTACAAGTTTGTAATACTGAGGCCTTAACCCAGCTGGGGTCCCAGGCTCTGATGGATATAGCAGGAATGGCAGATGCCAGACATTACTTTCATTTCCCCCTCCAATGCCTTCCACTGGGTAGCTGCACCTACACCATCTGCGCTGGGCTCTTCTACCTTGGGTCCCTCTAAGAACACACTACATGAACATGCACTCTGAAGAATATCTTAAAATTGTCACTTGTACAAATTAGGTTTTTGACAGTTATTTGAAGAGTAACAGGCAATTAATTATCCATAGCTCAACAGTCTGTATCAAAACTCAGGTGCTCGAATGAGGCTTCCAAGCAAGGCTGGAGAGTGCCCTGAGGCCAGCGTCCTCGCCTTTCTCAGCACTGAGATATGGTGACAATAATCATCTTACCCTAATCCAGGGACAGGAGCACCTGCAAAGAAAGCATCACTCTCCCTGTTATCCCAGCAGTACCTGATGGCTGGCAGGGTAAAGCTTCTGTGTCAGCCTTTCTACAGAGAGGCAGCTCAAGGCAGCTAAACAAGACTGAGCTTTTTTTTTTTTTGCTGCAACTCTTGCCAACACACACATTCTTCAGCGAATTCACAGTTTAGATGGAGACAACAAATACAGTACTACAGCTCAAAGACCTACAGCAACTAAAGCACTCACAGCTTAGGCCAGCAATAATCTTGAACAGCAGCAGCTGCAAACTTCTTACCATGGAGCGTAGAATTTAATAAAGGTGATCCCCCTAGCAATGGTTGCATCAAAGTCTTTTTCAGAGAGAGAGAGCACTGCAGCCTGTCCCCAGAAGAAAGAAAACAACAGAGAAAAAAAAAAGTCAAAACTTTTTTATATACAACATCAGCCAACTGAGCTTTTACCTTCCTAAAAGGGAAACTGAATTTGGAAAAGATAATATAAACAAGAGTAGCAATATAAACAAGAGTAGTAATATAAACAAGAGTAGCAGCAGCAGACCTGCCTTTTACTTCTCAGCTACTTTCCTTCCCTAGAGAGAAGCAGAGAAAAGCATATTTTACACTGAATCTCATCCATAACTGGAGAAACAAAGCTTTCCTATTTTCAAAGGATTTGTCTGTATCCACATTTTCAGTAACTGTAAAAAATCACCTTAATTTTAATACACTGTGTTTCAAGGAACTGTCCTTAGAGGAGTTGGCTTCAAGCGGGTAATGGCCATCTGAGATTTTAATGAGGTATTCAAGGTACTCAAGAGGTGTTCTCTCTGTTCTTTCTTCCCCTGCACTGCATGCACGGAAAAAAACTGTTACCAGGATCACAGATTTGCCTGTCAAGAGGACATCACAACACCACACTTGCAGGGGTGCCATGAAAAGTTTCTGCTCCTGATAATATCAGGAGCAGGTGAATGATGGGAGGAAAGCACATTGCTTACAGTCTCATATGAGAGCATGGAGCTGAAACTTAATTTTTTGTGTGAGACCTTTAAGGGTGGGAGGGATTATAAACAAATAAATGTACCTCATGCCTATAAAAGCTTCAAAATCAAATGAAAGCAAAAGAAAAACAAGATCACAGCTGACAGTATTATCAATTCTATTTTAACCCCAGTAAGTTTTGTGAAGCCGAAAATAAATTTGAAAATCCAGATCATCCAGAACCTTTAAACATTTCTGTAAATAACTGTTAGCTCATGGAATTATTTCACTCAGCTGAAATGTTATTACCTCTAAATAATTATTTAAAAATTATACTTTTATATTTTCTAATTATTAAATAATCAGAAATAACTAAATGAAGCAAAAAGTAAGCACTATGCTTCTACTCTGATTTTCCTAAATGGATATCTGAAACTGATGTTCCAAACATAATATCCATTTTAAGATACAAAATTTGAAAACCTGGTTAGTAATAACTTCCCCATGAGTTGCACAGTGAAATGAATTTTAAAGATCTGTAGATTACTGTCAGAATAGCAATCTGAACTGTATAACCACAAAAATAAACTTAGTATCAGATATCTCAATTTTAGCTTTGTGTCTCAAAAAAAGACTTTGAATGCAATCACATAATCTGAGCATCAGCTGGTCACACTGCCTCAAATACACCTGGATCATTTTTTTGAATAATTTTAGCCATGTCTGGCAGTAGAAAAGTCTCATGGATATAAAAGTACAGCTTCTGTAAAAGGGCTAGCAAGTACTTGGGCTATATAAGACATGAGGGAATCCAAGTAGGAGCTCAACACTGGGACACAAATTTGGAATAGGACTCATTGCTTTTGCTGCCTGTGGTACAAGCTGTGGTCAATTGATGGCAAATGCAGTCAGTGTTTGCTGGCTACAGGGGCTGGCCCCTTGTTTCAAAATTCATGAAAACACAGAGTCAAGGGGTCTGATGATAAAAGTTGTAAGGACAACTTGAGTCCTACACTGTGTCTACACATTATTTGGCAAAAAAATCCCCCAACAATCCTTTCCTCCTTGTGTGTGTGCTGGTGAACGCAAGACAGAAGTGGGAATTTGTGTCACATGTGGTTTGTGTTATTTCTATAAAAATAGAAAGACAACTAATTACTTTCGGCATTGTACTTAACACCAGCTCATAGGGATCTTCCAAATATGAGGTCAATTAAAAAAAAAAAAAAATTGAAGAGTATGAGAATTGTAAATCTATGTGGTCTGTAATGTTTGGCAAGCAGCAAAGCTGCTGGAAAAATCAGCTGGTCCTTTAAGAAGCTACAGACAAACTGTATTTATATTAATAATATTGTTGCCTAATTGCTTAAGTTTATTCTATATCACAAGGGAGTGTAAATCCCTGTCCTTTATTTTATAGGCAGAAAGTATGTTTTGCACATTTCATGAAAAATTATGTTTGAAATCTATCCCTAATTTCTCAGCCTCACCCATTTTTAGTTATCTCCAAGAAAAATGGCAGATGAAATGCCAAAGGGATTAGAAAAGACAGAAAACTATATGACATGAACTACAACTGTGCAAAGGTTATTTCTGCCAATTTCTTCACAACATAATTCTGCAGCTCCTACAACCAAGATTAAAATAAGTCTCCAAACCCCAAGGAGTTTTCTTGTCACAGGGCATGTTACCTTACCATATTGGTACTGGTCTTCATAATCTTTGTTCATTGTTTCTGCAGATAGATTTCTAAGTATAGAACCCTGGCTTTTTTTTTAGGGGCTTAGCAGTGTGCACCATCCTCCTGGGTTCAAGTGATAATCTTGCAAGAAATGTTCATCTCTATAGTGGTGAAAAATGCTGTCATACAGACTCAGGTGCCAGCAGCTCCATGGACCAAAAAGACCACATTTATGCCTGCATCTAAATAACTTATTGCAACCATAAAATAGGAATCAGATTTATTTTCCTTCTCCAGTTCATCATGTTAATATCTCTAGGATTTATGATCTGATTCCACTCATTAATTACTTAAAAAATAACCAGGAAAGTATTTGGTACAGTTTTCATCCAGAAACTGTCAAGCTATCAGAGAAAAAGAAACTTTTCTTTCTGGAAGACTCAGACTGGCTGCTAAAACAGTCTGAATATCTTACATTGCTGCAGAGTGCAGGAGCACTTACCTCAGCATGGGTGGGCTCTGCAGGTGGCTGTAGGGCTTCAACAGGTTTATCTGCTGGTGGCTCTTTCCCAGCACTCTGTAGTTGGGAATCCACGTATTCTTTTAAGGAATCAAAATCCCTCTTCCCTTTGTACTGGTCACCCTACAAGTAGCAAATAGTTTGTTCAACCTTCTACATGCAGTTGACATAGCAAATAAATAATTACTAGCAAAACATAAGATTGCCAAGTGTAAGCCAATAAATAATAAATATGATTATCTAGTTCTTAAACTTCTCTATGACATTCCATTCACTCCATGTCTTCAGCTTATGCCATAGATTCTTCAGTGCCCAAAGGGAATAACCTAAAATTTCCTTGAAATGAAAGGTATTTTAGAAATGTAGAGCAAATTTTTGAAACTTTGCCACTTTGATGTCCTAGTCTCACCCTAGTCAGCTTGTTCAAAGTTTTTTTGGTGGTTTTTTTTTTTTCTTTTTTTTTTCTTTTTTATCTAACTCTATTACAAGGAACAACAAAATACCCACAGTGGTTTGGGTGTGGTCTCTGATACCCTGTGAGCCCTACACAGTGCTTTGACAGGGCTGAAAACCTTAACTTGCATGTCTCTGGACTACAGAGTCATTCCTCTGGCCTACACACTTGCCACAAATCCTTGGAAAGCCCAAAGAGTAAGACAGTGCACTCTGGGCACCTAAGTTCACCTGGGAGCAAGAGATGACAGCAGCCTGCTGCAGGGCAGGCATTTCCAATGGCACTCTCACAACACTATAATCCTATTGTTTAACCTGCACATAATGCAGTCAGCCAGACAGACCTTTGAGAGGCCACAGTTTACCTTGGATGCTTCCACATATTTCAGGTACTTTCCAAATCTAGAGAACAAGACAATCAGGAGATTGTCAGAACAAGAAATCAGAGCACTTGTGAGCAGCTTCTTTCTTTCTTCTCTCAAGGCCATTGTGGGCCCTTGCCAATCTGGCTCTTGCATGATTGCCCTCAGATTGCCTCAGTCTGTGAAAATTAGTACTAATTTTCCTGTTCAGAAGAGAGACCATATATTTGAGGCGTTACATATCCATTTTGGATAGAACTCTTGAGACGTGGTCCCATGTGGTGCGGGCTGCAAGATGAATCTCCTCTTGCAGATGAGGAAGACTCTTTAAGGAACATACATCTTCCATACATTAGAAGGAAGAACAGACATCTCTTCAACTTTCCTTTATCATTGGAACTGTTTCTATACATATCCCTTCTTCTGTAATTGACAATGTTTCCTGTAACTACTGCCCCTTTCCTGGCACTGGGTGTCAATCCCTAAGCAGCAAGAAGCCTGTACCCGTTTGTTTGTACCCGTGTCAGCAGGGCAGGGTCAGGGTTCCTCCCAGGGTATCTGCTGCACCTCACCAACAGCAGTGGTGTGATGCCAGACTTCACTTATGGCAGAGGGGATGAAGGTATTACAGACAAGGCTGGATGACTGAATCAGTTCTCCTTTCCCTCACTGATCAGTATCACAGCTGCCAGAGAGAGTTTCAGGAATTCCTGTGCCAGATTATTGGAAAATTGTTGAGGTTGTTCTGTGCTTTTTCAAATATGTTGTATCAGCCTGTGGAGGAACATGTGATTTTGGTGGCAGTATTCCACCAAGGAATGCCACACTGCCAGTGGGGAAAGACAGCTTGATGTCAACTGAAATACATTGTTCAGATTAATGGCCAAGGTTCAGCTTTACCAAATACAACAGCAGTGATTTTTTTTTTTTTTTTCACTGCACCCTTGATTCAGATAACTCCAAGGAACTCAAACTTCAATTATTACAACGTTTAAACAAAAGTTTAATTAACTGAAAACCTCTAACTTTGGACATGCCACCATGCTTGATTTGAGCACTCCCTCAGCTTCCAGCTGCTGTTGTGTGCCTTGAGAGGTCACAAGGCTGCACACTTATGTGAATCTGGTTGGGATTCAAAAACACAGGGGCTGTTTCACTTAAATTCCCTAGTGTCTGATCTTATAGGGATGCTTATACCAAACCTCATATATGCACTGGTATGTGCTTATGGCCAGTTTCTCTTTAGAGTGCCACAAAATTGCCACAAGCAGTGGCCACTAAACTGTTTCGAGTAGCAAAATGGCATGTTGCTGATGCTGTAAATGTTCAAAAAGGAATGCAAGATGAATGGGAGAAAACCCCCTCTTCCTTCCCCCCTGCCCAGAACTTAGCAGGTAAGAGCTAGAAGCATAGGCCTGGGTTCTCTTCCAGGCCTGTTTTTAATATTCATTGAATATATTTAACTAATCTTGAAATTGTGAAATATAGTATAAATAACACTACAATTTATAATATGTTTATTTACTGTTGTTCATGTATGTGGTATTTATAAATATTTATGTCCCCATAATTTCAGAATATTTTAGTTCTCTGAATTGCTGTAAGGAAAAATGTCAATTGGGCTCACAAGATTCTCACTCGCAGTGTCATGTGAAATGTTCAGGTTTACATAACAAGGAAAATTTGCATCTCTAGACATCACTCAGCAGATGGGCACCATTTAGAGATGAGAACCTTCTGATACACTGTGAAAATTACATAATGTATTATTATTTCTATTTCAGTAATGTTTTTGTGTTCCATACAAAGTAAAATACTGTGATAAAGTAAACCCAGAATTCTCTCACGCAGTAGCATAATGGGAGATACTGCTTACAGATTTGTGAACATTATATCAGTTGTTTGCAAAACACAGAGAACAAAAACCTTTAACTTTTATCTGTGGATAAAGTCCACCTCTTCTAGTACCCAAATGAACCTCCAACACCTTTTCTCTTACAAGCAGTCTTTTGTATATGTCCACTTAATTTTTTTTCTAGAATGTAAGCATAGTCCAAATATTATTCAGAGAAAAATGGTGTGATCATTTGCTGTACTTGCAGACTCACCTTCTCACCATTCCTAAACCAGAGGAGTGTGGGATAACCACGAACTTGGGTTTCAGAGCAGACTTCATAATGCTGGGTACAGTCAACCTACATTTTGGAATAAAACCCAAAACTATTCAGTGCCTAAAATAAACATACAACAAGCATCACAGCCTCTCTTGTTTAAAAGCTCAGAAAAATACAGGAACAAGCAATACAAGGCTTGACAAAACTCACTACCAAGTACTGTCTTCAGAATGATTATGTCTGCCTTCCAGAGTGGTTTGGTTATGTAATTGGGAGGCTCTGTGTGTATTTGATTTATTCATTTTTTTAAGGAGGGATCAGGGAGGGAGGTGTGGCTAGAAGGAAGTAGTAGCAGTTACAAAGAACAATGAAGACATAATTAAATATTTCAATTAAAAAGTACTTGATATTCTCAGCTAATAAAATCAGTGCATGGACAGTGAGACACAAAACACTAATGTGAGAGAGCTTTAAAGTGAAGACTGGCTCACCCATTTTTTAAAAGACTACTCTTTAAAGACTTCAGAAGGCATGTCAACAGTTAGCAAGTGAACTGTATTCCAAGGGAAGCTCCAAGTGCATAGCAACATTCAGTTCTAATATGTCACAAACCAGTCTGTAAAGTTGCTAGCTTATAAGCTTTTCACTGAAGATAAATTCTAAAAATTAAACAGTGTTAAGACACTATTCCCCCAGATTAGATGAAGGTCATGGTTCAACCTTCTTAGAAACAGTTGTGTTTCCTGTTTATTACAGAGTTAAAATCTTAGCCAAGACATGCCTCAAGAGATATTTCACAAGCTATACAGTTACATAAAATTGTCTAGGCATCAAGACAAATCTTAGTGGAGGTATTAAATAGCAACTCTCAGTAATACGAACTGCAAACACCACAGAAAACTGATTAGAACAAAAATTTTGGAAATTTATTTTTTATTTTTCTCTGGGTACCAGAGAATGGAAACTTTATCAAAATACTTAAGCAACAATTTCATAAGACAGCAAAGAAAGGTATCAATAAGTACAGAAAGATTCAAAGGAGAAAAAGCTTATGACATTTCATTCTCAGAGGGAATCTAACTTTATATCCACCAGGTCTGAAAATATATCTCTATAATGTTCAAAAAGGAATAGATATATATATTTGTGTATCTCCTCTTAAGTTCACCTCTGCTGGCCTGTGCTGTACATGTGCAGCATACCTGAATCAACAAATTTTCAAAAGCATTAAACAACAAAAGAAGTCAAGCTCATCCCTCCTGCTACAGCTGAAAGTGCTGTGAGGGCAGAGGCAGGGCAAACAGCAGAGGGAGAGTCTCTCTGCAGGACTGAAAACACTTCTGCCCTGCAGTATTTCACATCAGTGGAACCACTGTGAAAGTTTAGGGACGTGGAAGTTTAGCCTGGTCCTATTTCCACTGTTGGCAGATCCAGAGGGATTCCCATCATGAGCTACCTGGACTTAGGTATGGGTCAGCAAATAAAGCCAGTAACTGCAATTGCCAGACCACCTCCATACCTCTGCACAGAAGTCACTCCACGTACAAGTAACAAGCTCCCATGGTAAATACACCACAGAACCTGGTTATCAACCCTAAGGGAAATAGTAAAGCAGGACAAGATATCAATTTTTAAGGTGTAAGACCCCCTGAAACCTTTTAAAAGTTTTATGGGGAAAAAGAGGGGAAAAAACCAAAACCAACAAAGAAATTACTCATAAATACCCAATAGGGCTAAAGCTTGTTTAGGAATCCAATGCTGCAAAGAACAAATTAGAAGTCACTTTCCCCCTCAAAATTAATAATGAAGTCTATCAAGTTCTGACAAAGTAAACGAATAATAAAAAATAACTCTCAAAATATTACTCCCTGCATCTGAAGTATCAGACTTATTCCCAGCTCTCTGAAATGCAGAGAGGCAGCTTTGTTTGTGACAAGGCTTTGCTTAAAATGGGGGAGGTCCTGTTAACTGTGGATGTGTGAGAAAAAAAAATGACCATCTAAAAACCATAATACAAACTATGACTATAAAAGGATTTAAGAGGTGACAAACAACTGTTATTTGCAAAACACAGCACAAAAGGCAGGATTCTTGGCTGAAACATATATTGACACAAGCCATATTTTCAGACTATGAGTGCTTCACCTACCTTACCAATCTTGACAGTTTCCGAATGCTCAAAGACTTGAGCCAGCTGTTCCCAGGTTGGGGCCAAAGCCTTGCAGTGACCACACCAAGGGGCAAAGAACTTGATGAAGTGATTACCTTTTAAGTTAAAAAAAAGAAGAAAAAAAAAAGAAAAAAATATTGAGCTCATTTGGAATGAACTTGGCTTCAATTAAAGCCTAGGTACTAATCTCAGGCTGCAAATTTATCATGGTATTTCCTGAGTTAAAGATAGGAAACACTGTGAATCAAAGGCCAGGACAAAATACTTCAGCAATTAGGTTTTCAATACTGTATGCAAGTCCCACAGCATTGCCAAATTTCCTGAAAATCCAAACAGTTTCACAATCTCAAGCCAACAATTGAGGTATTAAAACTGATACTTTTAACCTAACCATTTACCTTAGTGTTTAATTCTACTATGTCAATCAGTTGCCCTGTTACAGAGTAGAAAGAACTACCAAGGAATATATGTTGATAACAGTAAAAATTCAAGTATTAAACTTCATGCAATGGTGTTTCCTAAGAAATGCTTAAGCCCATGAATTACCTGAAAAATGTTGTTCAGTTTTCCATCTTCTTTTTCTGCCCTGCTCTTTGAATTTTCATGTCAGCTACTCAGAAATTTCTGCCTTTATTAGATGTTTGTGGCATTTTATGCAGAGGGGGGTCTCTGTGCTATCTCCTTCTAATGTTTAGTTTAAAAGTATATATTATTGATTGCAGTGTACCAGACTATGCAATTTCTTTCAATTAAGATTAATTAATTCAAATTGCTGCACATTTTTGCACACATCAAGGCAAGGCTCTGTTAAATGAAATAAAAATAAACCTAATTAAAATAAGGGAAAAAATTAATTCGCAGGAAACACCAGCAACTGGAGAAAAGCTCTTTTTAGCAGAATTATTCATAATCCTTTGAAGACTGTACTGGGGCTCGTATCACTTGAATTAATTTCTAGTTTGAAGGCTTGTCCACAAAGGAAGGTCAGAGGAAAGGCAGTACAAAATAACCAGGAAACAAATTGCAGTAATAATGTACTCTAATTTGACTGGTCTGCATGTGGAAGACTTTCAAACTGATTGACATGCTCTTTGTTGGTCAAGTAAACTTCAAGATTACATTTCCCACAAATTAATAAGAACACTAGTCAAAATCAGCTATTCTTTACCATGGACTCTGACATACTCTCCGCCATAGAAAACAATATAATTTATTTTTGTCCCAGAGCAGCAAAAAGGTAAAAGGAGGCCATTTAAGGGCAGAAGTCAACCTTGCTGGTGTAACTGCTAAGCTTCATGTTGAATTTAAGCGCTGAACTTCTCGTAACTGAAGTCAAGAAAGGACATCAGATTTACAGATGATCATAAACCTGCTCAACCATTAGATATGACCGTGAGAACGTCTCCTCTACAAAGGCCAATGGATACATATTAAAAACACTAAAACATTTACAATGCACTGAACTTTACAGTCAGAGAAGGTAGTTAAGTTGACAAATGCTTCGTATATTGCTGATGGCTTGGAGGAAAATTAATTGAGAATTTTGATTGAATTCCACATTAAGCCACACATGCTGGGAAATTTTAAGTAAGCTGCACAAAATTGTTTTACACATGAAAATATTTCTAATCAGCTAATGGAAGTTGTGGTTCGACCTCCCTAGTGATATCACATGGGCAAACATTTAATCCAGCCTTTCTTTTTCGGATAACAGATGGAGAAAGTAGGATCCTCTGTTGTCATGCCAGCCCAAAGTCTGTATTCTAAGATTTTGCTCATTGTCTCAAAAAACATCGTGAGGGGTGAAATTTCCCATATTAGGTATCCCTCCTGGCATTAATTTTAAAGCTTCCAGACAAAATATTTTTATAGTAGCCAAACAGAAAGTGTTTTGCCCGCATTAAATTCTGGAGGAAGGAAACTAAACAACATCAAATAAAGGGCCAGGCTGGAGTGGGATGGGTGCTGGAAGGAGGAAGCGGGTGGATTATACTTATCCAGAATAACAGCCTGGGAGGAAGAACAAGCCTGCACCTAGGGAAGGAGGAAACGGGACTTGCAAAAACACAAAGTGGCAAGGCTGTGACTGAGCAAGGAACTCGGGAAAAGAGACAGTTTAGTTGAGCAAGCCCCACTAGCTTCTTCCCTGGGCTTAGGAGCCATCATTTTACTGCCTTCTGAGTGCTGTACTTCAACTTTTTCATAGTCTGCAATATGTAATTTAACCAGTGCATTTTTATATAGTTTGCAGTTTCATCCTCTTTCACTAGATATTGCCGGAAAATAAAGGTGGGAAGGAGGTAGGTACCCTGAAAACTAACATTTCTGGTGCAGGCTTCCTACTCCTAATGTCTCTGTAACCTAGTTTCTCTTCTTCAGAAAAAACAGTTACCTTCTGCTATGTGCATCTTGAAATTGTCTGCTGAGAGTTCATACATTCCCTGCTTAGGTTCAGGGGCTTTTGGTGGTTCCACATCAGATTCTGGGTCCTATTCACGAGAAAAATTAACTTTTATTTGCATTGTACAGAAAATACACAACATTTTGTTTCCTGTATCACACCATTCTGTGATAGTGCCATAGACTCTGAAATTTTAAATTCCTAAAGCAATGTCCTAATTAGCTTGATTTAGGTACCTAATGTTTCCTAAAAAACAACTACTTGACACCAAAAGGAAGAAAGGACTGCCACATAAAAGAGAGTTACCAGAGTCTGTGGAATACCAGTCTTTCACTGTGCTGTAGTACACTCACAGGGCACAGTAATCGCTGTAGCATTCACTGGATCACCATAAATTAACACACAAATTATGTAACAGTGCCTCTAGAGCATTACACATCAGCCACAACTGCCATCACACCCATTTCAGTGGCCTCTGGGCTACTTAAAAATAGAGCAAAAGCTATTTTCTGCTCCCCTAGTGTCAGAAGGAATGCTGTCTACCTAATGGCTCCATGAAGACAGCAACAATGGGAACAGAGCAAACACTCAACATAGATAACTTGGAAGAAACTCATGAGCATTTCAGCAAAAGCAAGTGAATGCTTTCTGGACTCTAGCCCAAGAGTTGAAAAGAATTTTTAAGGAACCTCAAAGTGTAATTCCCAAAATAATTTAGCACTTAATATTCAGTTATTAAAAATATCATATTTGTTTAAATGCAATCACATTCTAACTGTGGTTCAGCAATCACTAAAGCTTTCTCTTGCTTAGAAACAGCAATCAGAAATTAAATTTTAGGTAAGGCTTGGCTCCCGTATGTGAATGATACCCCTAAACTTAAGGATTTTCCTAGTGATGGTCTTAGCTTATCTTACTTAACTGATCATTTTAAACCTTTTCTTTAGGCCACAATATTATCAGAAAGTAATTCAGCTAAAGATGGCATCCATGTTTTAAGAGGTAATTAAGCCCAACACAAATGCAATTTATAATGTATTAGAGCTAAATTGCTTTTCTTACTCTAGAAACGTTATGGCCTACAGGTGTCAAATGAATTGACAGCAAGGGCTGTACCTTAAAATGTCAAATGTATAAGCATTAAAACTGCATTGTGTATTACTGTAATTTTAAAAGCAGGAAACAGAGAGCAGGTCACAGGATGACAGTTTTAATTACTACTCTGACTTACATGTAAGCTGTTTCAGATTGATACTGCAACCTGACTTTTATTCTTAGGAGCAGATTTCCTTCTGAAAATTGAAACCTAACTTAAAGAAATTATAGATAAGTGAGCCTGCAGAAAGAAGTATTTCCTTTTCACTTACAGATGGTTCCTCATTTAGTTTCTCCAACATCCAGTTTTCCAGTGCCTGGAAGTCCCTAGGGCCTTGGTATTTCAGAGGTTCTTGTCCTGGTTTTAGCAACTTTAGCCTAAAGGGTCAAAATGTAAAGAAGTGTGAAGCAGAAATTTTCACACAGGAAGCATTCTCAGAAAGATAATGTGCTTTGCTAATCCATGGCAATGCAGCTCAGGCTGAAGTAACGATCTCTTGACTATGAACATCAGCATCAGGCACCCCTTTCAGATTGAAGTGTCATGGCTAGAACTTAGGACCCTTTTTCATTCCCATGTAAGCTTTAAGGAGATTTTAAAAAGAGAAAATAAAATACACCAAGTCAAAAATCAGCATAGTGTAATATTACTTTGACCAATAGGAAAGAGTAATTTAAAAATTGCAGCATTTAATGAATACTATTTTAGCTTGTCAAAGAGCATCAATTTTTTTTTATTCACCTCTCTCCATCACCAAAGGAATAATATCTGGTGCTTATTTTCCCAGGAATTTCTTTCTCACCTTTTGTTCCCTGACTGCTGATGCAGTGTAGGGCTTTTCATGTGGTATTAAACACATTAAAACCACACTGGGACAAGACAATAGGACAAGAAGATAAGTGACTACTTGTAGGCATCCAGACTTCAAGATTGTAAAGTTCAATAACTGCTATCAAAACTTTTCCATAGACTATGCAAACCTTCTACTACTAAACTTTAACTTAAAATTGGAAGCATATTTAATAAAGGTGTGACACTGAATTCTGACCTAGTCTTATTTTTTAAAGCAAATCAATTGCTTTCAACTACTATTCAAAAACTGAAATTGAGTTTCAATTACTAATATCACCTAGCCCTCAGTTCCCCTTGCCAAGCTGTCATTTTGTACTGCTTCTTTAGTTTCTTGAAATGTTTTTCTCTCTCTTCTTGTTCCACAGTTGGAAGAAATGAACATATGAAAGTGTTGAAAAAACCACATAATGCAAATATATTCAAAAGAGATAGGAGCTCCCACTGTCATTTCTGTTCAAGGTATTCTTGAATGTTCCTTGTCATGATAGAAAGTCAGAATAATGAGGAAGCAATAAAAATGGAAAAGAAGAACATCTAAAACACACCTCCTGGCAATACTTTCGAAAAGTAACAGAACAAATTCAGGTAACATCTTAAAAAAACCTAGCTGCACCTTTATTTTCTGCCAACAAGGGTAAATTTTCTCTAGTTCAGTTGAGAGAGTATTTATTTTGCAGCACCAAATAATCATGAGACAGCTGTGATATGAAGCGCAGGGTCCTGCTCAGTCACTTTTTCTCTGAGGGGATGAAAAGGGGATGCAGCTTTTCCTTTGACAGGTGTTTGGAAAAGCAGTGTAGGGATCAGCACATCCTGGACTTGTGACAATACCTCTGCCTGAGGAAGCTGTGAAATTTCCCTTGCTGGAGGTTTTTAGCAACAAGCTAGTTCAAAACTGACTCAGATGGGAAGAGAGCTGATACCATGAATTCCCCTTCATTGTTATATTTCTATATCTAGCAGATGCCTGTCTTATTATTTTTAATTTTTCAAATAGACAAAAGCAAGCACTAACTATTCCTGTATATTCGATGACCTTAAAGAGCAGTGAGGGGGAACAAACCCTCCAGCAATTACACATCCATTGATTTTTTCCCTATTCAAAATCTCTGCCACTCTATTTTAAGGGGAACAGCACCACAATATCATCTATGCAAATATGCAACGACAACCAATGCTCACTTCTGGAGATACGAATGCAGAACTGTAATATTCATTCTTTCTTGGCATTTGTAGTGGAAGCAAGACACACACTGCCCTTAAGGACAATTCCTATCTCAACAAGGACTATGCTATTTATAACTCTCAACTTCTACTCAGTCGCACTCATCTGCGTCCAAGTGGGTGCAGCCAGGAGCGAATGAAAAGTTCAGGCTGTTGCTGGGCTTGGCAAAAACACCAGACAAAGTGAGCAAAGGGAAGGAAACTGAAAAGTACAGGCCGTGGAAGGGCTACAGATGATTACAATCTCCACTTATCCCCACTAAGATGAGTAATTAATAAAGCAGTGGAAAGGATCCTATCCATATTTGCAAGAAGCTTCAAAGAAGATAGGAGTGAAAAACAAATCCTTTTGCTCCTTTTCTGGCACTTTAAAAGGGAACACACATCTACCCCAAAGACACTGACCTCTCATAAATACTCCAGATCATGTTCTGCCTACCAAAGCTGAGGCAGTAAGACATACATCCTTGATAACAGCATAAACATAGTAACCTTAAAATTCTCATATAATAGATCAATATAAGCAAATTTAGCTAGAAAGAAGTCCACACAGTATCACCACCACTATGCTAAGTGATACTGATAATTTATTGCTTTATGAGCACTAAGTTCACTAAAAATCTAAGAGATCACCTATAATGCAATTAAGAAGGGTGCAGTGTACTGAAAAACTTGTGGCAAGTTACTTTTAAAAGTACTGTTTGTAGAAACCAGCTCTGTCATGCATATCACAGCTGCACAATGTACTGTTGCTTCAGAAAGAGGTACTCCCAGACAGAAGAACCAGAAGATTCTGGAGTCCTGTTAAATAAAGCCACCTTCCAAGACATAAAACAACTTCTTGAAAGAAAAAACAAGCATAAGAGTACTATGTATCACATGATACTTGGCAACATGGTAAAAAGGCTTAAAATGAATATAGCAGGTCCAAAGGGCTACAAAGAAACCCAGCAAAAATATAGCTTAGAAGTTAGCTTCAAGAAACTGGCAGAGGATCACGGAAAACTAAACCAGAAAAATAGGAGCAGACTTCTTTCTATACTTACGTAGGGTATCCTCGCACGCCAAATTCAGAGCACAGTGGAATGTCTACAGTACAATCCACTTTAACAACATAGACCTGTGGGTTTTCCATGTTGTTGTATTTATCTCCCAAATCATTCCAAGTTGGCTGGAGGCGCTGACAATGTCCACACCTGTGACAGAAGGAACAAGATACTGTTTAATAGCTGCTCACACTTGGAGAGCAATGAGCCCAAGGAAAAGTCATATGCAGAATGGTGATTTTGATAAATTTAAACAATTTTTAAATCAAAAGTTAAATCAGTTACATCAGAAATCTTCCATATTCAAGCACTGCTACACTAAGCAACAGCAAATGCTATTAAGAACTGTAGCATGCTGCAAATACATCTCATGTAAAAATCATCAAGATTTGAGAACCTCTTGCTACTCTCCTTTTAAGTACAAATCCTATGAATACCCCCCGAACTTAGTAAGGCTATTAATCAAAGCACTGTCAGTCTTCCAACTTTCTAGAAAAATCCTGCAAGGTTGCCCAGCTTTCTTTACATTCTAATATTTCAAAATTCCACTTTTTAGCAGTAGGTAAGAAGATAATAGTTTCTAGCCTCTTTGTAATGCCACTTGCACTTCCATGCTTCAGAGGAATTTTAAAACACAAGTCAAGAAATATCACAATTGATTTTGCAATATGGTTTCCCAAAATTTTGACAACCCTTATGGGTCCCTTCCAACTCAGAATATTCTGTGAAAATCCTCCCATCCTATGCTCTGCCCCAGCAGGACACCATCAACTCTCTTTATATCTGCATACACACAGAAAAATCCTCATACAGTTCCTACAACAGCACCTCCCAACAGAAGCAAAAATAGCTGTTATTCTTCTCACTGTTTTCCTAGTCTTTCAAGTCATTATAGCAATACTCTGTTCCTCAAAGTATGATGGAAAGTTTTAAGGAATGGATTTTAATTTCTCTTTATTGGCTGCTTTTGCCAACCCTCCAAGACATCTAAAAAATACAAAGTTAGAGTAACAGAAAACATTCTCAGACTGACAGTACAAAAGCAGTTATTGCTTTGGCATCACCTACAACATCTACTTTGTAAGTAACAATTAAATCACCATTAGGACTATGGAGAACTTTGCTCTGACTTAAAATTGTTTCACTCATACAAATGATTTTGAGTACGCTTGTAGAAAAGTTGCACAGATTCACACCTTTCGAGGTATTCTGAGATCACTAAGAGAAAAAAAAAGATGCACAATAAAAACCCTTAAGATTTACTTTAAGATAAATATTTTTTTCTGATCTTAATAAAGCCCTGTAACAGTCAGGCACAGTGGATCACACATGCTCCCATGATGTGGCTGAATGCAACCTCCTATGTGATCTTATTCTGAATTGTCTTGGTAAAGGGATGCAATGTGTGTTATTATTAAAATCAAATATTCCTTAAATATTTAACTTCTGACTGAAGTCCCTCCATAGTCAATTCCTTCACAGAGCTTGAATTAAGAGAAGGATTTTAGATACCCTGATCCCTTCCCCCAGCAGATGCAGTGATTCAAAACACCAAATGAATACTGGCCAGAGTTAGAGAACAGAGCATGGAAAACTAGGTAAGGGAATCCCAATTAATTAACCTCTGTTTTTTAAGCACAGCAGAGCTGCCTTGTCCCTACTTAACATTGTGATCTCTGCTATACACACCCCTTCCCCTCCTTCTTTGGATTATGGAATCCAGAACTGAGAATAAAGCAGGAAAAATGTTCCTATCTGAATCAATAATCGACTAGTTAGTCATTCCCAGTTTGAACAAAACCCAAACAGTATCATATAGAAGGAAATACATGACAGTCCCAAAACCACTTTTTCTGAAGTTCCCAAGGAAATATATATAAAACCAAGGGGGGGCAAAATCAAAGAGCAAGACCACGCAATATCACACACTTCCCTCAGCCCCATGCACCTACCTACACAGTCCTTCACTGCTGCTACTCTACAGCACATTACTGGGGCTGGAGGAGCTGCTGGAGACACTGGAGACCTGGGTGTCAATGATGAGTTCTGCTCATTTATCCCTAAATGGGCTGGAAAGCTGTAAGCATCCACAACCCCCATGGGGCAAGCACAAATGAAGATCCAAAAGAGACCAACACAGACATTTATTGGGGCCCTAGTAGAGCTTGAGCTCTGCAGCCAGCAAGGGTACCCCCACAGCAAGATACAGCTCAAATCCTTATCCAGTTAGAAACATAGATATGGATAATGGTATAAGCAGCCGAGGACCAGTCTTGCTCCCCACAGAAGAATTCAACTGAACTAAAATCCAGTCAACCGAGTTTGATTCAACAACTAATTCTGATCAATTCTGCTGCATCTCAGTGGCCTTGCCAATATGTTCTTTTTATGGCCTTTTCAACATATGTTCTTTACCAATAAAGAACATATGTTGAAAAGACCCATAAGAGTCAAAATAATGAAGTGAAACGACTCAGTTGAGATTCCTTCTTGCTAAGGAACCAGGGGAACCTCGCTCCTCTGTAGAAATGCAACTGGCAGGGCAAACAACTTAAGAATACTTTGTGCCACCAAGAGAGTAACCTGTTCTGTCCCCAAGTGGGACAGCCTTCTGAACAAAAACCTTAAGACATCTGATGGCAAATGACTGGGAATCCTCTCTTCTTGGAGTATCCTGCCATCTTTGCAACAAAGGCAGGATCTCCTGTGTATCGCCACTGTTTCTGAGTGAGGCCCTCGGCAACATTTGTGTCAAGAATCTGGAATAGAAGGGTGGTGTTGGCTCTAACCCAGCTCTCACTGGTAGCATTGATGTACAACATTAGCAGCACCCACATAAATCTGAAAGACAATCCCACCCGAACCTTGGGCTGTTTGCCTTGGAACTACAGACTGTGGGAAGCATTAGGAGATTAGCACATCACCTTGGAACAGGGCAAGAGGCTCTAATATAGACTCCAGGACCGTCAGGCTGCCCCTCCCCAATCCCACTGATAGCTGATCCCACTGATAACATTACTGGTGTGTATAAGCACGTCTCTCAGGGACTTGGATGTTCCCTTTGTTCTGCTCTTCCCTTGGACCTGAAATCTGGCCCTGCTGCCTGTCAGGAGCCAGACATCCAGACCAAGGGCCCTGAAGCCAAGAACCAGAGATCTGGAGAAGATTTGCTAAGGATGAGGAGAACATCCCGAGAAGCTGCAACAAATCTGGTAAAAAACACAGCTCCCTCACACTTAAGTTGGGCAGAGAGCCTAAGCCCTCCCAAGCTCACAGTGTGATCCAAGTCTTCAAGGCCAGCGCTCCCTTTGATCTGTACTGAGGATGTGCAGAATGTACTGGATTCTGCAACAGCCCTTTTAGCAGAGGGTCTCCTACAAACAGTGTCTCAGAATAAGAGAAAGCTCATCTGGTTTTAGGGATGCCTCTGAAGCAGTCAAAGTGTGGACAGATGTAGATATCATCACCTGAGCACAGAAGAGAACAGAAGCACTCCTGCTGGCATGGGCATTTCTCAGGCCCCACTGCACTCTCAGGCAAAAGTCCTTCACCAGCAAGTCAGGCGTCCTCCACTTTTGTGATCTTCAGAGAACAAAGGCTTCTGCTCTTTCAAGCTTTTACTTAACATTTTCCCATGGCATAAATAAGTCAATATTAATAACAAAAAAAAAGTTTTCAAAGGAAACGCTTTCCTGCTATAGATTTCAAAGACTCTCGTATGCCTAAATGGCACCATGTAGCAATGGATAACTTTGGATCAAAACATAACTTTTGTACATTGTTCCCTTTATTTTATCTAGATTAAAGAAAACTTGGGAGGAAATAATAAAAGAAAAAAGAAACCTAACAACTCTAACAATAGAACTCCCAGTAACATCTACTGAATATTAGTAAGACAAAAAAGGGTAGGGAAAGAGGCAAAGAAAAGAAAAGAATATGAACAACCACGAGAAGGACCCAGAGATGAGAAGTACTGTCCTCTTGGCTAGGCATATCCAGTAGAGCACTGTTCCCTCATTTGTCTCAACCATTCTCTTGCCAAAAGTACCAGCCCAGGACAAAAGCCCGGTGGGTCTCCTGTAAACATAAGAATTCTCCAGCTCTCCTACAGATACCTGTGGCCTCGGGGACACAGCACGGTGGTTAACACAGTAAATTTACCCTTAAATTTAGTGATTGCAAAGAGAATATAGATTCTGCAATAAAAGCATATGCGAGCTTGGGCTGGAGAGGAGCACAGGGAAAGTAAGTGACGGTGGCCAAGCTGCAGCTGCTCTGGGTCTCTTTGGGGCACGCCGGAGCGACTCCCCCCCGCGGCCCCAGCCGAGAGCGGCTCCGGGCGCCCGTAGGTTGGACCTGATGATCTCAGAAGTCTTTTCCAACCTAACCGAGTCCGCGGCTCTGCGGCCACCGAGGCCCGGGCCGGGCACACGCGGGGCTCCCGCTCCCCGTCCCGGCCCTTCCCGGCCCCCGGGGCTGCCC
>VYXD01003036.1:277879-314495 GCA_013397195.1 Hylia prasina
ATTTTATAAAAGCGGGAATATATTATTTAAATACCATATGATATCTATTTTATATTATATGTTGATAATATTGATCCATAAATCTATATTAGAATTTAAAACAACGACAATTTTTACATCTTTTTATATACACACTAGTTTCTGGAAATTAAAATAAATAAATAAATAAATATTTTTATAAAGGCCTTAAAATGTTATTTCTATAACACACCGTATCTGTTTTATACTATATATATTAATTATATTGATCCATTGATTTATATTAAAATTTCAAATTATAATTTTTTGGTATCTGTTTACACATGCACACACACTGCAATGTGAATGAAACTTTTTGTATGATAAATGAGTGATGAGAAGGGAGGTGTGGTGGTGCCAGCCAGGTCAGTAATGGTGCTGTGCCTCTGGGAGAAAGACTGGCCCCCAAGGTACTCAGTCCCAGCTCCATGCCCAAATGGAAAGTGGTCTCCATTCCTTGTCTTGGCTCCCTTCCTTCTGAAGGAAGGGAACAAATGCATGCTCACACTGCTTGAGGGTTTTTGAGCTGCAACAGATTAACAATAATCACTAAATAGCAATACTAGCAGTAGCAAATAATACAGCAAGGAGATCAGCATGAGATAGCTGCAAGCTTGATGTAACACAGGAGAAGGGGGTTGTATTCATGGAATCACAGAATGGTTTGGAGTCGAAGGGACCTTAAAGATCATCTAGTTACAACCCCCCTGCCACAGGCAGGGACACCTCCAACTAGAAAAGTCCCATCAAACCTGGCCTTGAACAGTTCCAGGGATGGAGCATCCACAGTTTCTCTGGGCAACCTGCTCCTCGGCCTCTCCACTCTCTCAGTAAAGAATTTCTTCCTAATATCTAATCTAACCTAAACCTACCCTCATTCACCTTAAAGCCATTACCCTTGTCTTATCATTCCATGCCCCTGCAAAAAGTCCCTCTCCAGCTCTCCTGTAGGCCCCCTTTAGGTACTGGAATGCTGTTCCAAGGTGTCTCCAAAGCTTTCTCTTCTCCAGGCTCAGCAACCCCAATTCAGCCTGTCTTCATAGGATAGGTGCTCCAGCCCTCTGAGCATCTCTGTGGCCCTGCTGTGGGCTCATTCCAACAGGTCCATAATTTTCTTGTGTTGGAGGTCCCAGAGCATTTCCATAATTGCTTCAATTTTAATTATTTTCAGTTCAGATTTGAACTTCAAATCCTTGAGCTTGCAATAGTGAAGTGGGTAATAATCAGACACTAACCTTGCTTAACAAGTAACAAGTGAAGTACATTTCTATGAAAAAGTCAGGAAACTAAATAATTCATCGTGCACATGTGCACGCAGACACATATCTGACCTTTGTACCTGCAGTGGTCTGTGTTGGTGCAATATCAGGACTCAAAACCAGCAAGACAGGCTCATCCTGGCACTGCCCTGCTCAATGACAAGCTGCTGCTTGCAGTCAAGTGCCTGGACAGATAGAGTTCACTTCAAATTTTGTCCTCCAGACTCTTCCTTCCCCACATCCTCTCCTCACTGAATGCTTCACTCAAACATTGTCTCTTCCGCAGGACGAACACAAGGAAGGACCTGGCTGTGCTGCCCATGTGCATGTGCAACATCCACCTCATTTCCTGGGCTGCTTTTTGCTTAGAGCCTGTGCTGACTCTGGTTGCTCAGCTCACTTTTATGCTACAAAGGCCATCCTTAGAGCCAACAAAAATCACTTCTTAACCCCTCTCCCCACAAAAAAGTAGAAATTAAAATTAGAGGTGTCTTTTCTTTGAAAAATTTTAATTGCTTTCTAAAGCTTTTATCTGCCTGAAAATTAGTCTTCCAAAATTCCTCCTTATGTATATGTGAAACTACAAAAGACTCAAACTCCACTTATTGCCAAGCTAGAAGAAAGGACAAACCTAGAATATCCAGAAAAGCAGCTAATCACCTGAATCAAAATTTAATTTCAAATCACTAAGCTTAAATACAAAGCAGTAACTTTTTCTTGAAACGAAGTTTCTTTCTGTGGTGTTCAAATTAAGTGATTGACTAATTATACATTAAAAAAAAGGACAAGTGCAGATTATTTCCCTCTTCAGCATGTGAACAAACCCCCTAAATGAAAAGGCAGTATCAGAAAGGGTGAGCATGACTAATTCTCAGACCTTGAAGAATAGTGTCGATACAACCAGGTGAGTTATTTAACCACAGAAAGTACCTCCTGTTGTTAAGGGAGTAGTTTCTTTTCCCCATGAGTGTATTTTTGATCTGCTTTTTCTCTGTACATTTACCATACTTAAAAATAGATTTTAAATTACAGATCCTCTTACTGTAATTAAAAATGGACTAATTGAAAGCTATTTTAAATTTTTTTTTTTAATGAATGTGTGGAATTAAGGCTTCCATCTAAGGTATATACCACTGAGCAAGGGACAGCAATACATCTTCACTTTCAGTAGAAATGTGAGTACAATATGTAATAACATTCCCTAGAGGAATAAGTACAGATTATAGTTAAGATCTTGTGAATTAGCCAGAACTACTGCTAGGTCAGAACTGCCAATAAGAATAATTCTTTCTCTGAGAATACCTCTTTCCTCTCCATAAAATGCTATTAAGTTTAATATCGCTTATACGAGTGTTTCCTGCTTGCTGATTTGCATTTTGATTAAAACTCAATCACTTTGTCCACCACCTCACTCCAGCTCCCTGCTCCCTCTGCCTGTCCCAGAGTAAATGTTATGGAACAGCTGAAAGGCAGATCCTAGAGCAAATAGTTTCAAGGATGAAGAGCCACCAACATCAACCACTTATGCTTGTTGCTATTGCTTCTCACTGAGCAGCAGCTCACAGCAACTTATTCCAGCTGAGAACATGCATCTGGAGGTAAAAAACATTAGGAAAAACAAAGCTACTGATGGTAGCTAATGGTTGCAAAGACTGATCTAAACTAACCTCCTAATGGAGAGGAAATTGCCAATACACAGCAATTAGCTCACCATGTTTATAAACATGAGGGCTCATCCTTGGATGTCGACTGCTGATTATGACTCTCAAAGAATCCTACAGCCCCTGTGCACATATGCCATCTCCCAGTGTCCTCCATTCTCTCGATCTCAATTCTGGAAGCATAAATAATCTCAAAATCTTTGCAGAGAAAAAATCCTGATAGCTCAAACCTGGCCTCTTAGCTCCCCATGCAGCCAGCTCCCTCTGGCTAAGAAGCACCAGCTTATTCCTAGCTTTGCAGAAAAATAAATTCCTAGCTTTGACCTGCAGAGGTCAAACAGGACAAACAAATTATTTATCCACATGTGCTTGGCCAAAGAAACTCCTTGGTGAGTAGTATGTGCTCAGGGAGGCTGTGCATAGGTCTGATGTAAATGCTTTGTAGGACCAAGGAGACTAAACCTGGAAAAGACCTCAGAGTGGATGAATTTGAGCCATTCTGCCAGATAGTAGCATCATACAATACTGTTTGTAAACTGTTTCAGCTCTACTTTAAAACAAGCAAAAGGTCAGAGGGTTTTTTGCCTACCTGTCTCTGAAAGTTAGTTTCATGCCTAGGATTATGAATTTTTTTTCATAGTCAGCCTATATTTATTTATAGCTCATTCATACCAGGGCATTCCTCTGCCAGCATTCTTTTCAATGAAATACTCTTTTCCCATTTAACAGTATTTAGAGGTAGCAGTGACATCCTTTCTCTCGTTTGTTCTGCTAGACTAAACAAGCCAACAGCGCCCATTCATGCCTGAGTACCATCCCACAAATCTGCACAAATCAGACTGGCAAATAAAAACAATAATTCATCTTCTCATTCATTCCCACACAGCTGAGCAGCAAATGTGTGTTCTAACACTTGCACATCTCAGTTGTCTCATCCCCAGTGTTAAATGCATTTCAGAAATGGGACTAACATCTAATCTAAGAGTTTGACTATTTTGCAGATGTTTCCTTTCCATTCAAGTCACAGACAACCACTTCCTCTCAGTGACTCAGACTTGAAAAGGTGATATTATGTATGCATTTAGTTTGCTTGGGTTTTTTTAAAATGTGGTTTTCTTTCTGTCAGGTAAAGCAATATACAGCAAAATATTGCCCTGCTTGATAGAGTCCAGAAATAGGTGCTCTGACCACCCCCCTGCCACTCTGCCTGGGCTGCAATGACCATGAAATAATGGAGTTCCTTAGAGCACCAAGGAGGGCACACAGCAAGCTCACTACTCTGGACTTCAGGAGAGCAGACTTTGGCCTCCTCAGGGATCTGCTTGGTAGTATATCATGAGATAAGATCCTGCAAGGGGGCCAAGAAAGCTGGTTAACATTCAAGGGTCCCCTCCTCCAAGTTCAGGGATGATACATCACAACAAAGAGGAAGTCAGGCAAAAACTCCAGGAGGCCTTCATGATGAACAAAGAACTCCTGGACAAGCTAAAACACAAAAACAAAGCCTACAAAAGGTGGAAACATGGACAGGTAGCCTGAAAGAAGTCCAGAGAAGTTCTCCAAGCAAGCAGGGATCAGGTTAGGAAAACTAAAATCCTGAGAGAATTAAATCTGTCCAGGGACATCAAGGGCAGCAAAAAGAAAAGAGCTTCCATAGGTATGTTTTTGACAAAAGGAAGACTATTGAAAATGTAGGATTTGTTCAGAAGGGAGCAAGACCTGGTTACCAGAAAGATGGAGAAGGCTGAGGTAGTGGATGACATTTTTGCCTTGATCCTCATCTGCAAGTGGTCCAGTAGCATTGTCCGAGTCACAGAAGGCAAAGGTGAGGACTGGGGGCAATGTGGAAGTGCCCGCTGCAGGAGGGCAGGTTCAATCAGCTGACCCCAGCTGACCACAGGGATATGACACACCACAGGAGGCTGCACTCATCAATAAAAGCTGGGAGAAAGAAGGAGAAAAAGAGAAATTCAGAATTATATCACTTATGTCACTGTTATGGAAGGTGGAGCCCAACTCTTAGAGGTGGCTGAGTATTTTCCTGCCAATTGCAAAGTGTGAATGAATCCCATATTTTGCATTGCTCGTGAACACATCTTTTGCTTCACATGTTAAAAAGCCTTTATCTCAATCCATGAGTTTTCACACTTTGAGCCTTCTGATTTTCTCTCCCATCCCACTCAGAGGGAGTGGGCATGAAGCTGTTTAGAGGCAAAGCCCCCTGGAGCTAAACCAGAATGTTTACTCAAACCAAGATACTTTTTCTAATCTTTTTCCTTTTTTTTTCCCCCCTTGCTGTTTGGGGAAATTTTGGAGAAGTTTTCTAAAGCTACCCAAGTTGTCCCTTCCAGTCACAGTCAAAAGCTCTACTGAGACTCTTTGATTTAATGCTTGTTCACAGTAATTTGCAGACACTCAGTGTACAGCAGTAAATGCTATTATAGCACAGCTGACTTCAAGACACAGGACAAAACCTGGAAAATCAGAGCAGATTTTACTACATATTGTATGATGGGATAGTATACAAAGGCAAAAGCCAGCTTTACCACAGGATATTAAAACCCACTGGGTCGTTATAGTGCTGCCATTTACATAAGCCCGTGATTTACAGTAAACACTATTTACTTTAATGTGTCATTTGTATCGTGTGTGTATCATTTAACTTACCATGTAAGTGTAGTTTTTTCATTAGCATTCCATTGTTAACTCTTCCCCTAATTCACACACACACACAAAAGACAAACTCCTATGTACAGCCCGCTAAGAGACTTTAAAAGCTCAAAATAGATCAACTTGTATTTTGACAGCTGTCCTTTGAATCCCAAACTATAGCCCCTCAGGGGACACAGCATTATGTAATTTTAGTGACAGCCCAATTGTCATTCAGCTAGAAAGAAGGATGTTGTGATCTCAATGGAAAAGAAAAGCGATACTGCCATCTGTAAGCTTATAGACCTTTTTCTTTGGTAATTTGTACCTCTCATGAAGGGTTAGGAGTGGAAATTGCTACAAGCTGTTGAGTAAAATGACATCACTTTGCCACCCACAAAATGTTACAAGTTTGTCAGCCCAGCAAATGGCACAGGAGTAAGGAAAGAGCAGTCTCATGGCAAGTGAGGGCTCTTCTTTCTGGAGGAAACATATTCTCATTGTGTTGGCCAACCACTGTCTCTGTGGGACTCTGACCACCGTGGCCGCAGACCCCACTATCAATGGTTGGTCTCTTCATTGTCTAAAGGAAAAGAATATATAATTGCTGGGAGTGCTACTCACTCCCCGGTTCTCTGATTTTTATGATTCAGTCAAATGAAACTGAATTTTGTTTTCAGGCAATTTACTCTCAATTGTAAGTCACTATGAGGCAAACTTAATAAACTGAGAAATTCACTTTTACAATTAGAAGTTGTTAGGAAGAATAGGATAATATAGATTGAAAATTTCATGGATCATAAAGAAGGAATTTCCTGCTATTAATTCTGCAGCTGCTTTAATGTAGTCCTCTTAATGATGGAATACTGGAGGCTATTTTTTTCCATGGTTGAATTCTCTTCCATTACACTGCACACACCCTCTTAAGTAACCTGCAGCTGCTTTTATCTGCCAGTACAAATGCTGATCCATTGTGATATTTGACACATTACAGAGCCCCTGTGATTTCTCCACATACCCTAAACAAAACCAACCTGAAGCTCAAGAAATGGTGGCTGCAGGCATGAGAAGAATTTTGAAGTGCCCTGACATATTGAGAAGGTGAGATTAGGAAAAAAGAAACGAAAAAGCACATCTGTAGACAGAGTTACTCATAGTTTTTGGCCAGCTCCACATGCTGTAAAGCAAGAAAACTGGTTTTAATTATTTTTTAATCAGCAGTTTCTCCCTGATCTGCCCTGCTCTCTTTTGGTGGCTCATAACCAGCATACTCTAATATCCACCCAAAGAAAATTTGGACTCTGATGTTACCCCTTGAAAGCCAGCTGCAATTAAGGGGTCCAGTAAGTGCAATTTTTTTCCCTTCGTTTTCCTCATTTGAACAGTGACACCACCTCTCTTTAGTAAAGAAGACCCAAAACTGGGAAGGAGTGTAATTCTAACTGACAGGGCTGCCATTACTTAATGTTTGTTTTATACTTGCAGTATATCACATAATCTAATTTGGAAGTTTTGGAGCACTAATGAACTACTTTTCCCTGCAACAGCTGATGTCAGATGCAGTCTTCATGCCTTCAGAGAAGCAAAGAAGGATGTACAGAGATTAAAAAAAAATAAAACAAACACCCAACCTTTTAAATGGGAGCTAGCTGATTTGGATATAAATACAAATGCCTTCATTATGTGCACTTCACTCCCTTCAAGGCTGGCTGTTCTTAAGAGCATGAGAGCAGCTGTAAACTGCTCTGGCTGGCAGATCCCACCTGAGCCTGCTGAGTGAATCAGGGATCACAGAGCACACACCACACTCAGCACTGCAAGCTGTTACCTACCAGGGAGCAACCAGGCTGCAGGGAGAGGAGCTCTCAGAAGGGGCTGTCAATACACCTTTTTGTTGATAGATTTACTCATGGCAGGTAAAGCAAAGGTCATCAAAAAGGGGGTAAAGATTATAGAGGATGCTAATTTCTTGGTAAGCTGGACACTTTAGCAAAGCCAAATAAAAAGTCTTGTGCTTTAAAATAAGGGATCATGCCCTAATCTAGAGAGTAAAGGATGGTGTTCAGAAGGCAAGAGCTTCACAAAGTGCTTGGAAGCATTTGGCTACACAGTGAGATGGTCAAAGAGAGAACATGGTGGGACTTTCCCCTAGAAACCAAAGAAAGGAAGGGAGAGCACTCATGGAAAAAGAAGACAGGAAAACACAAAGGAAATGGGAAATAATAATGTCACGAAACTCAAAGAAAGACAAATCTTCAAATCTGATGAAGTCATCAAGCAGGCCAAACGCAGCAGAAAAACATGCCATCATTTCCCTGAACACAGAGAGATGTTCACAAACTCTTTGGAAATGGGTATAACTGTATTTCTGAAGAAAGAGAAAATACAAGAGGATGGCAGATAACGGTGATTAGATATAAATAATTTGGCTAGACAATGATTTAGCCAAATTAGGTCTTTCTAGCTCACCCCGGGGGATCTGTTCAACTCCTGCTTGGTGAGAAAGACATCAAAACATGATGCAGCTTCAACAGATTTTTCAAAAAATCTGTCTTCAACAGATTTTTTACTACCTTTCCTTTACAAGATGGGAAGAGGGGCTGTGGTAGAACCTTTGGAAGATTTTTTGGATGCCTTGTGACCAGTGCAGTTTCATCAACTTTTCTGTCATTGTCCTGTGTGTCCAAACTGTTCCTAAGCAGAGACTTCTACTTTAGGAACATTGACTGTGTCCCTGCTATTTCAGGTTGCTCTAAACTGCTTTAGCTATCAGAGAATTTGGAATCATTATTCTTAATAAGAAAAAATTGCTCTTTTTGTAGAGACAATTTAATGTAATCTCATTTCATGACACATGATCAAGTTTCTAGTGCATTTGGTTTGCTAGAAAAGTATTAGGTACCTATATTTCTGGCCTAATCCTTGGGGAAATAAGACTAAATCAGTGACCGTAGCTTTAAGCATTCAGCCAGGGAGAAATTAATCTTCTGTGCTGATGTTCTCAATAAAAAGCTGAGGTACCTCCAGCAGTTTAACAAACTGAACCTGCTGCATTTTCTCTGAAGGCTCAGTCTATGTGATAAAAAGCAAACCCTTCCTTGATTGCCATCTTGCCAAGACATAGAGTGTATGTGTGCCAGCTGCTAGAAAACAAAATAAATATTTTCCCTTAATGTGAGCTTGAGCACCCTTAGTTAAAGCTCTGCATGTAGAAAATTTAAAATATTATAAGTACACATTTACACAGTTACAGGTCTATATATTTTGAGCAATTTAGATTTTATAGAAACTCTTACACAACCAACCACACAAGGGCACAGTTAACAATTCTTTCTCTTCCCACTTAGATTCTGAAAATGAAGGAAAGACAATCAGTAATTCATACATAATGCTGAAGTCACTGAGACTCATGGACTCCAATGTGGTATCCTACAGGAAAACAGCACTAGCTTACAAAAAGGCTGGAGCAACAGAAGCTACTGATGACTTATAACATCCTATTACCAACCTTTGAAAAAGTTAATCTATTTTTTTCCTCCATCTGAAGCAGAACAACATTCCATTTGATCAGAAAACATGGAGGTACCAAGATTAACCTGGGCACATTCAGCCAGTGGCATAAACCCACCAAAATTCCTGTTTCTATGAAGCTGTCATAACTGAAAACTCTTCACCAGGGAGTGCTGCCAGTCCCTCATGCTCTGTTGCTGGTCATAATATTCCTCTCAAAGACAGTGAGTCACCAGCAAAAGCTTCTCTGAAGTTTAATTTTCTACAAACCTTCCAGGTAAATAAAGTACCTTTTCCCCCACCTATTCTGCTACTCAATTTTCTGTTTGGAAAGGGGGGAGAATCTCATGCTGTTTTTACAACATAAAATATTAATTTATCCTCACATCACTTACTGAACTTGTATTCTATATGCTAATCAATGATTTCATGTACTCAAAACCAGCAATTGCCTCCAGGGTCTGATTCTCTGTCACACTAAAGAACTCTCAACCTCTGCAAACAGCAGAAACAGAGTCAAACTATTTGCTTTTTATGTGTACAAAGCACTACGTGGAGTCCCTAATGGCAAACAGATCCTATCACTAAGTCAACAACACAGTGCAGGCATTTAACAGCCATTCCTGCTGGCACAGGACACATGAGGGAACAACAAACCAAGTGCCCTTCTCACACCAGAAAAAAAGGAAAGCACCTTTACTCTCACACCAGCAAGATGCCCTACACAGTGGATATATTTTTTATTCAAATTACCAAGTTAACTTCAATGAATATTAAATTCTTTAGGAATACTGACTCAACTTGAAATAACTATCTCAGAGTTTTGCACTGTACTCCACAAACATTAGGACAATAACAGGCAAGGGCTAAGCATGTTTGGGTTGATAGGGCCAGGAGAAAGAGGAAACACAGAATTAACATGCAACACTTGTCCACTTGACATTATTCAGATATAATAAATCCATTCTACATACATTTAAATGAATTCTAGTGTAATATTCTGAAATAACTCGAGCAAAGAACACGGCTGTGTGTCCTGCCTACAGAGTACCCCTGCTTCAAGGTAGTGCAGTGAAAACAACCATAAAGAAATTTTTAACATTCACTATTAAGGCTTATGTGCCAAGGCGTGTTTCTACTTTGAGATCCATATGATGGACTTCCTCTGATTGGAAATATCTACCTGAAGAAGCTTTCAGCAAAAAAGGAATCTCAGACTTTGACTTAACCACGTTAAAATGACAGGGCATTAAAAAATCCATGAAACCACCTTTTTCCTCCATGTGTGAATGAGATGGAGCTGTATGAATATTCCTTGGGAAAAAACCATTTTGACCATAGCATGACATTTTGGCTGTTCCTCAAAGCATGCAGGAGCCATTCATCCCATGTGTTTACAGGCTCTGGATCCTGTTTGATACAGAGCAGATCCTCCTTGAGTGGGCAGCACCTATGACATGGCACTTGTTTCATCCACTGAGATGTGGTCCTGGGTAAGGTTTCTTCCTCTGTTATCTCAGAGTGGAGGCAATCTAGGGTTCTGTAGATAAGGCTGTGTACATAAGTCTTGTTTGGACGTGGAAGTTATTTTTTATGGCAGATCCTGCTTTTAAAGTTGATCTTTTATTGACAGTGTGTGACTGACAGGCAGCTGGCTTGGGCCACCAGCACTCCTGGCAGAGAGGCACTGTCTGTGCAAACCGACCTCAGTGGTCATCGGCCAAAGGATCTAAACCAAAGATTCCAGTGCTATCAGGTCTGGAGAGACACAATAAGCTCCACATCTTCCTGATGAACCACTGTACAGTGACAAGTCTGGGCTTTTGCTTAGCTGAAAAGTGATTTATTCTCAATCCACAAGAATGTTGTAAGGATTGATTTATGAATACTTGCAAATTACCTTGGAAAAAAGATATAAATAGCCAATAAGTTTTATTGACCACTCCAGCTAGCAAATGTAGGAATGAATTCTAGCATATGGTTAACTTTTGCTTCATTCTTCCTTTCACTTTGTTGTTTCCTGTTCTTTATAGTCTCTTAAATTAGGGTGAGGTTACAGCTCTTAAACAACTCTACTTGGACAACTCTACTTGGACATTCCTACTGTGTAGCAAAATATGAAAACATGGATTTTACAATGTGATTATGAGAAATCATGCTAGAAAATAAGCTTTGTAATATCTGCTGTTACTCTTAACATCTGTCGCCACATTGACACCTGGCTTGGGGCCTCTGTTTGCAGATGGAGTTTGGGCAACAGAAGAAGGAAGCGTAGTTCCTTCACAGAGCTCCTTAAGTCAACACATGTCACCGGCTTTATTGCAGTGAGTCACCCTCTCCAAGGCTCTGCGTGCTCAGCACCCAGCAGTGAAAGGAGACTTCACCATTTCAGGTACCCCAGCACAGCAACTACTGCTCTTGGACTAGTTCCAATAATTAGTGCTTGTTGGAACCCGAGTAATGAATTTGAGATACATACCCAAGCTTTAAGAGGGCACATTGACACCAAGGGCTTTGCATCACTCCCATCTTCAGAGGCACCACACTGCCTCTAGCTGCTTCAATCTTCAGCAGTCATAGGAAATGAGACACTGCAGAGAAGGACATGGGGGTTTTCATGCCACATTTCTCATATGGACATGCCTGAAGTCCCACTGAAACAAGTGGACCTGGTTTTAGTGTGTAAAGTATTAATTTTACGTGGCAATATTGGGCAACATTGCATGTTTATAACCATTCTTACAAGGCACCTCTCTAACATGCCCGGTACCTTAAGACATTGCATTTTCTAACTTTGTCAAAGAAATAGAGAGGGGAATGGGAAAGGAATCAGTTCATAGAATACACTAAGATTCTGAAAAAGGCTTTGACAGAATGTCCAGCACCTTCCAGATACCACCTTTTGAACTGAAATCTCCAAACCAAGTTGCCACCCCACACATGCCTTTCTTTTGGCGAGGGCTGTCCTGGTGCTGTGTGTGCACCATGCCTCAAACTCTGGGAAAGCCCTTGGTGTCTTCTTAATGAAGAAAGAAAATTTTTTTTCCATGAGTGTATTTAATTATTAATAGGAAAGAATTGTCCACAGGCAGCTCAGACTAGAAGTATATGTTCAAAAGTTAAGCAATCTTTTAGATCTTTAGGTTTCTGGTCTGTTTGGATCCTTTGGGGGACAGATTCTGCAAAACCTATACATCTGGATTAAATTAGAATAGTTCTCACTTTGACCTGTAGCTGGAGGAAGGGAGGGTTGATTTCCTTTGCCACTTTCAAATGCTATTTTGAAGTAACATCATCTTTCTTAACCAGCACAGTGAGTGTGTTCAGGCTGTTTGTTCCTCAGTCCCAGAAACCCCTACCAGGTGCATTTCCCAGGTGCCAGCAAAATAACACTCCAGGGAGGGGGAAAAACCACAAACAGCTGTGTCTGCCCATGTAGAATGTGTGATGGCAGCTGTATGTGTTATTCAACTTGTAGAGTCCTTTACTCTGCCAACATATCGAAGGTGGTGCACCTACTACCTGGTGCAGCTACCTGCTACACATTTTGGGTGTTGTCTCTAAGTTTGTTAACATTTGTGGTAAGAAAGGGCATGAAGAAGGATGGGATATCTACTTAGAGTCCTCTGAGCCAATGTTACTGCTGTATGTGAATAAGAAACTCTAAAAGAAAAAGCTGAGGGTCCCAAAACAGTGCTGCCTTCTGATCTCATGAGAAGGTGTTCAGCTTCCTCTCTTCCTGCATTTCTCTTTCTCTTTTCCAGTGTAGTTAATGTTCCTCATCTATATTTTGCTACTGATAAGACAAGAAATCTACAACATTTTAAAGAATTGCATATCATCCATTCAAAATGGAGAACTGCATTCCAGCTTCCTCAAATCCTTGTGGAAACCCTTAGAATCCAAATGAAAAGCAGAACTGAATCTTCAGCAAAGTTAAGATGATGCCACAAGAAAGAAACTTAAGGAGATATTGGATGGGAAGGAAAGTGAAAACACAACAGGCAAATGGAATCAATAACACATCATTAAAAAAAAGTAGGTCAAAAAAAAGTACATCAAATGACAAACATGTTGCAGCACTGCTAATGCTTGTATGGCTGACTGCTTGGAAACACATGAGGTAAGGTAATGGGGTGAACACCCCAATTCCTTAAGGGGAATGAATACCAATGGGTTAGAGACTCTCAGCCCCCCCTCCACGTGGCTGACATAAGTAGAAAGTCATGATGACAATAAGCAGCTCCTGGCCCCACCATCCCTTGTCCCTGCTCATCCCTTCCCTCTTGTGCTGGGACAGCTGCGCACACCTTCACCTGATGGAGCCCATCGTGGCACCAATCCTGCTCCAAACACCTGGCATGAGGGAAGGGCACCAAGCAACAAGGTGGGGAGCACTGCTGAGCCCCATCACAGGTTCTGGCAGCTCTGGCCTTGGCTTTGCAGCCACTGCCTGACAGTGGCTTGCAAGGTGGCTCTCAGTGACCAGCCCATAGTGCTGCTCTGACTCGTCATTTAGGTGTCCCAAATGTCCTTGAATGGCATGGCAGTGTCTTTAGTCAGGAACAGGGGTGCTACAATGAAGTGGTGGATTTCATTCATAACACTGGCTGTGCTGATTTTGAAAGGAAAATATTTAAGTTTGTTGATTTCTTATTTTTGCCTTGTGATCTAATGTATCTGTTTTTTCTTTCCTTCCTTGGCACCACACTAGTTATTAGTTATTTATAGAGCAAGCAAAAGAGGGATAAACTCTTAAAAAAATAGATATGGGAAAGGTGTGGTCTCTGGTGCTAAAAGTCTGACTTTAGATGTGATGAGGTAAAGTGGGAGTGAGAAGGCTGGAGGCTGAGATGGGCTCATGGACAAAGATTACAGCATAAGTACATTTTGGATATTCAGTTTTTATAATAATATTGTTAATTCACAGGAAATCATTATTTTGCCATCCTGAACTCATACCTCAGAAATAAGTAACTTTCTCATCTCTTGGTCTGGTGGTTATGAAAAATTTCATTGCAAACTGTGTCCATGCTGTTTTTTTACCTCTGTTGTTTCTGCTGTGAAACAAAGATAATGTTAATAGTTCAGTAAAGCCTAACTTTGGAATTCAAAATTTCAGGAAATTGAAAATTTAAAAATCAACAGCAGTTTTTCTGTTCTATTTTTAAGGAACTAGAGTCCTAAATTAGACATGATGTTTCATGGAAGCCAAAACTGAGATTTGAAGTGAGAAGTAGCATGATCAAACAAAGACAAGTGGAGCTGGAATTGTACACTTGTTTTGGTGGGGAAGCATGTGTCTCTGTGACCCTTGCAAAGAGCATGTTGCAAGCTGAAGAGCAACACATGGTACAATAAAAGTTCAAGTGAGAAAGCTGGATGAAGTTGTGGAAAAAACAGCTCTGCAGAAAAAAAAAGTGGAAGGATCTCAATACAATCTATCTGTATTGACAGAAAAGAGGAAAAAATAACAAAAAACAACCTCTACCAGCCAGATTGGAAAGTCAGTTTCTGACATTGAGTCATATCAAGAAGCAAATTTGATTTAAGGCATATAAGAGATGCAGAAAATGTTACATGCTCCAATTTCTCCTTAATCTGAAATGGGTTTAGCAGTATGAAGGCCAGCTACAGTGGACAATCCACAACACACCTTTTCCCACTTCCACCCGCTCTAAGCCCTCAGGTTTGCTATATTCTTTTGTTAAAGTAAACCTATTGAGTAGCATTTTATTAATCAAGATGAGATTTATGTAACACTTAACTTTTATCTCTATCAGTGTTCCTGTTCCATTCACCATGCTATTTGATAAAACTTGCCTTTTTTTCCAAAAAACCATGCAAATATCAGCTGCAGAGCTGTAACTTATCATTTTGGTGAAGCCTGAGTTTCTCTGACTAGCTAGCAGAAGGATCTCCTCTCAGAGAGAACTGTAGTGCAGTCAAAAGGTCAAATTTTCATATAGTTTTTGTAAGAGAATTTGCCTCAGGTGTTGCTCTATTTTAACCCTTGAGCAAAAGAGTCATCGAGATCAAACGCAGAAGTATTGATATGAAGAGGTGATCACTATTTTGTAGAATAACACTGGAGAGAAACAGGTTGAAATGTCAAATGTGAACAGCTGTGAGCTTGTTTCTCATCATCTTTACTACAGGACCTGACTACTACTCACATTTAAAAAACCCAGCACTTCACCTGAGAAGACCTCAACCAGCTCAAGGACGTGTGTGCATTTGTGGACAATACTTACCTCAGGACCTAATTATCTTCAGGGTTTTGTCAGCGTGGCTTTGGCACCTGTAAAAAAGTCTGCTACATTAGGCTGGTACTATTAGTAGACCACTTAAAATAACTGGCTGGCTCTCCCAGAGTGTTCCATTAACAGCTGGGTGCCTCCTCCTCCACCACCACCACCAAGTAAAGCCTCCAACATGTGTTGGCTTTGGGTTGCATCCTGCTGTTTATCTGTGGCAGGCAAGCATCAGCCCCTCTGCTTCCAGAGTTTCAGCCTCTCCCCGTGCTGGTGATAAGTTACTCCTCGAGTCCTTTCTGCCAATTGTTCTTGGCAAAGGGACCAGGGAAGACTTTTGTTGTTGCTGGCTGTTATCTCTGCCTCTGACTCCACTTGGCAGAGGTGCAAATCCATCTCTCTGGTGTGGATGAGTCAACTCATTAATAAACAAAGAGTTACAAAGGAAGCAGGGATCAGTCTTAACAAAATAAATGCTTTGAAAGTTTATTGGATGCTAGGGTATTTGTCCTCTCCAGCATGACACTGCTTTATCTTGGGCCCCAGCCTTCCTATCAGAAAATGGGGAAGTTAGTAGTTTATCAAATTTTAATCAGCTTAAATGTTGATGTATTACTTACATAGCATGGAAAGTATTTTCTCTGTTGTTACTGGTGAAAGTGAGTTATTTTTAATTATTAATTTATATCTGTTTCTATACCTTCCCTGCTTTCTGGAGTATGCCAGTGCTAACTGGAAAACCTTCCATCACCTACTGCTTACCCTATCTCTGTGAAGGAACCCAAGCCAGCTGCTCTGTGGGAAGCTCAGGACAAAAGTATTAAATTCTCATGGAATTCTCTTCTTTGCTGAAGCAGAAGTATGTGATCAGATTCAGGAACACAGGAGTTGAAGGATAGGGGCTTGCAGCTTTTTGGTGGATGGGGTTGGTGGGGTTTGCTTTGCGTTAGTTTTGTGTTTTTTTCAAGGGGAGGATATTTGGATTTCTCCTTGTCTATAGCCCACTGTTGACCAGGAAAAATTTCATTTGGATGGGGCCTTAGTTTTTGTCCAGCAACACCATTTTAGTGGGAAAAGGAAAGCCTGGCTCAGCTTTCTTGATGCTCCTTATGTCACTCCTAAGGACAGCAACCCCACTTTCCTTGTGCTAGCACTGGGAAAACTTCACTGTTTCCTCATCTGCAAGATGTCCCCCGCCAGATGCCCTTCTCTCACCTTCAGAAGCCAGTCTTGCTCTCCAGCAGACACTTCTACACTTCTACAGTCAGTCCCCACTCAAGTGCACAACTGTTCCTGTGGTATTAAAACAATGCAAGATAGGTACGTTACATTTCAGAAAAGCTGGAAGCAAAAGGAGCTGTAAGCAAACATGCTGCAGGGCTATTAATTCCACATAAAGCAAATATGGACACATAGATAGAAAGCTTACTTACAGCAAACTCTTAAAAGGGAGAAACTCTTAACAAAGTATTACAAGTTTGGCACAGACTGCAGCCACCTTGCCTTTCAATACTTTTGCATGGTGAATTTGTTTGAAAGCCCAGAAATGGCATGGATGTATTTGCTTTATAGGGGAAAAAAAATAGGATTCTTTGGATCTTCCTAGTAAAAGCATGTCGTCTTTCCCTGCCCCAAGTCAATGTGCCATTTAGTTTCTCCCCCAGAGCGCCTTTCAAAGCCATGCAGGATCCAATGTCACCCCACCTCCTACAGGGTATTTCCAACAAACTGCACTGGTTGTTCTTCCTGCCCCAAATTCACTGGACAAGTTTAACACTGGAAATAAACCAGATATGACCAGCGATGTGCATTCTCCTCTTCAAGAATTTTGTGAAGTGGACATGAATGTTTGTCTACCCAGGAAAACAGCAAGGTGCAATAGGATGTGGAAATCTCAAAGGAAAAAGGATACATCATACTTCCAGTAAAATGTGAGGCTTTTTGTTAATTCATTCCTAGAGTTCCCTAAGAGTTAGACAGCAACTGTTACACAACATATAGTGTGAAAATCCATAGAAAACACATACCTTAAGACAGGTGTCTGATGAGAAGCCTTCATCTGTGTTAAAAAGTGTTGTGCAAAGGATAGTGTTCAAGAGTTAGGAAAGATCACAATGAAATTAGGCCAAGAAAGCAAATGGAAAGTTTCCTAAGCAGAGTCCTTCAACAAAGCATGGACAATTTCTCCAGAAAGTTCATTGACAAAGCAGTTGGTCAATGACAACATATAGTGTGGACAGCAAATCAATTGTGTGTTATATAACAAACCGAACTTCTCTAATCAGTTGTAATAATTAAATGGATTTAATAGATTTTCTCTCTACTCCTGGAATATGAATAGATCTATGATCTACTTTGTGCTGTATACTGTATTAAGAACTTCAGACCTTACACCACGCCTCTAAAATTTTCTCCCTACAGACACACCTCTCAAAACTTCATTAGATTTTTGCTGTCCTTTTCCCTTCTCAGTCATATTCCTTCTGAGGTGGAGCAGACTGTATTTAGGAGCCCAGGTAAGTACATACTATATATCAAGGTTTTACATTATTTTATTTTTAGTACTGTTCTTTATTCTTCTCTTAATGCTACCTCATTTCCCATATATCTCTTTGCTTTTCAGCCAACATGGCATGATGGAAAGATCTTTTCTCTCAGTTCTTCACAGCCACATCTGTGCCCTTTTCCCAGCTGGTTTCAGTGAATTAAAATCTAGCATATACAAATAGCATTGTTCTCTAAATCACATTGCACTGCAATAGCAGCTTCATCATCATGTCAGATTGCCTGATCTTTGTTAGGTCCTTCCACATTTCCTTCTCCTCCTTTCTAAATGTGACTGAATAATTTCTTTGGGGCATGTGTTGATTTTACGATCCCACTGCTTGCGCCTTCCTCCAAATCAAACATTAGAGAGCACCAGCACAAACTTTGGGGGAACTCCACTTAACCTTAATTAAACTCTAGGAAAACAACTTGCATCCATCTTTTCCACTGTAGGGTCTCATACTCTCTTCCATAAAGTAAACCAAACTGACCTTTTCATGTTAAAGAAAGAAAAAACAAGGAAAAAAACCCCCAAAACTGTGCAATCCTTCAGATAGGCTTGTTGAGGAAACAAATGGGTAAAAGATGGAAGTTAGAGCTCAGAGGGTATCACTGCTCACTAGGAAGCCAAGCACTAAAGAGAAAGGAGAGGAGGGAAATCACAGAAGGGAATGCAACCCTTGAGGGCAAGTCCCACACCACAGCACTCAAGGAGGCCATACAAACGATGGCCACTCTCTTGGTCAGACCACCAACACCTGGTGTGGTCAAAGAAGGGTCTGGTCGTTGCTGAAACATGTGTGTCCTCGAGGACCTCATCTCCTGCAAGTCCAAAGGGAGCTGCTGTATCCATTGCCAAGGGTTTATGGGATGCAAATATGGGTTTATGGGAGGGAAGCAATGTGCTAAAACTCTCCAGTCCTCCCAGGTATAATTACAGAAAATAACAACAAAAATGAGGTGGCTTTTGGCACTTTTGGTGTTCCGAGGTGTTTACTGTTTTGAGTCTCGACTGCGGTAACGCGTAGGACGCATAAACAGTGGAGTTGGCCAAGCAGAACGGGCACGCAACCTGCTAATTGGGGAAAGTCTGCCCAAGCCTCCGGCCACGGGCGGGCAGCACAACAGCCCCCAGAAAGTCAATTTTTATTTTTAATTGTTATCTTAAATGCTGGCTCAACCACCGATCTAAAAATTAAATGAATATCTGTTTAATATGCAAAATAAATGGGTTTTGTTCTGAATGTATATTAGCTCTCATCCCTTCTCTGTTTGTAGCCTTTAATAGTAAGAACTATATGAAAATAACATACCAGCCAATGCCTTATCTATGTAGTAGTCCTGTCTCTACAGTTTGGGTTTTCTACTTTTCTTTAGTTAATCAGAAGTTACACAGATCCCAGGAACAAGATATTATAATTAGCACAAACACAGCTATTCCACCAGCATATTTAGGAACTGACCCCCCACAAAAAAACCCAAAAAAAGCCCTATAACCACCCCCCCACCTCCGGTACTGTGCTTGGATGCACAGTACAGTTACCTGTTAGAAGGAAACACAATTTGAGACCTTTTCTTTCCCTTTCAGCTTTAGGACTAATAAATTTGGAGCCTTCATGACTCAATTATTTGCACATTAAGAAAAGGTGACAATCCTGTTTTCCATAGACATTAAAATAACGATAATAAATTCCACTCCTCTCTAATAAATTCCATGTTTTTTAAAAAATAAAATATGTAATAGATTGCCTAAGGTTTCCAGACCACATATTCTAAAATATACTTTGCTTCCAAGCAAGCTGACACTTGAGTCCTCTTATCTAATCTTTAGCTGTTGTTTATTGCTCAATTCAATGTCTTCAGATCAAAGGGCTTAGCAAAATATCAATATAGATATTATAGAATACCAAGACACAATGACTCTTTTGCTTTACTCAGCTCTCTGGGACTCTTTTTTCTCCCCTCCTTTTTCTTCCTTATGATCCCATAATTGAGTGAGGTCTTGATTCTCAGCCCAAGTTTTACCTAATTGCACGGGGCTACAAATCTGTGAGTATTAGGTAGGTAAACTACATACATCTAATTGTGAAAGGTGGCAACCAAAATAATGTTTCACATTGTAAATTGTCTGACCTTTCAGTTAAACATCTGTTACTGGCTTAATGGCCACTAACAGTGTTCCAGGAACACTGAGAAGTAATTTACTGCCTTTTACTCCTTTTGTATTACACTGCCAATGCAGCAATGAACTGAAGTGAAGCCAAAGGGACAGCACTGGTGGAAAGCAGAGCATCAAGTCCTATGGCAGTCACAACTCAAGGCCATGTGAAAAAGGATGGGAGGTGAAACCTGTAGGGCTCTACCAAAACAATTGTGGAAACTATTAGCTTATCACCTCTTTTCTATGAGCAAGGGCAGAGAAGGCAAAATGGAAATAAGAAGTTCACCTTCATACATGCCTGTTTATGCCTCCAGAGCTATCCGGTAGGAAAAGAAGGATCTACTTAACAATAAACTAAATTTAACCTCTATTATTTTTTGTTTCATGTAAAAGCCATTGTGACATTTTGGGTAAAAGACAAAGTACTCTTATTATCTACCCTTCACAGGTACTAACAACCAGCCTAATATTCACAAAACATGTCATGAGCCATGAAACATGCTGAAGTTCTTTGACCTCGTTACTCATGAGATACCTTCCAATTTTAAATGCTTGGAAAAAGCTAGTTTTGAGTTGTGACGGACTAATTAAATCTTGATACAGCAAACAGGATCACATCTTCACTATTTAATAAAAGAGAAATAAATAGATAAGTTACAAAGCAAAACAATAGATTCAATTTGACAAAGATCTAAATAGAATGGGCATGAAAGTTCAGTGGCATGAGAACAGTGATTACATTAACCATATTTCCTCACCACAGTTCAGGGTCATTATTAAAAAAAGGGACTACTTGCTTCTCTCCTCGAGAAGCCATGCCTGATTACGAAATCACAATCTAAATTCTAGCTGCAGTGAAGTTAATGTGAATTTTGCTAAAGGCTTCAGCTTAAGCAGGATTTTGTCCTGTTTTCCCTGGCACAAACATAACACAACGTAGTGACATGCAAAGCCCTCTGCTGAGTCCAGGTCTTTCTGGCCAAGAGATCCCTTGTTAATGCTGAATGTGCTTCCAGATGCTGAGTCCAGACAGACTCTGCAATCTCTGCTGCTGTGCTACAAGTGATCTCACACAGCCCTGGAGCTGGTAGAGCTCTGTCAAGTTCTCTCAAAGAAGTAAGAAAAGAAAAACAACTCTAAGGAAAGTTTTATGATATCCATATATTCTCATTAAATCAGAAATATCTCCCTTCTTCATTCAATGGATTCTATACCTTTGCCTTTTAAGAATATTTCCTTCATACTCCACCCAGATGCAAGAATAGGTTCAGTTAAGGACTTCTGGTTTAATACTACTTGATTTTTGATGCGCATTGACTTGCAATTTCCTTGTTATGATTTCACAAATTTAATAGTGTGAGGTTCCCTGTGCTGCCTTGCTAAGATTCTTCATTTTGAATACAAACACACTTTTCAGAAGTACTTTCTATTGTTATTAAACACGTAAAGGGAGCTCTTCAAAGATCAAGAGCATCACCTCTTTTCCCAGATGCCAATATAATGTCTATCATACAATCCAAATTGCAATCCCCTCTAAGACTAACTCAAACACAAATTAAAGTATAACCTGAAGATTAACCTGCAAAAGCAATTATTATTATTATAAACATTAATAAGACAAAACAAAAAGAAGAAGCATAAAATGAACACAGAAAGCAGATGCAGTCATTTCAGAGTGACAGAAACTGGACCAAGATAATGCTGGTCAAAATTACACTAATTGAGACGCATAAGAGGTAAAAATGCTTTGTCATTTTTTTCCCCATGTTTTCCTGGTACAGCACATTACTGAGACCTTGTCACAGTCTTTACTTCACAGAGATAAAATGGGGGGAAAAAAAGTCTTTATTGTACTTTCCTATCTCTAAGTAAATTTGATTCAAGGTACTTTGCCATCAGGTTCCTGTTCCTTCTATGTGTAATTCATGTGATTGCTAATGAAAGCTCATTAAGAAAGAAGCTTTTGCCTGTCACTGGACAAAGGAGGATGTAAAAGCACTTCATTGCTCCTGCTCTGAAGAAAAACAATTTGCCACAGCCAGACCCCCTCCCAGCAGTGCCAAGCACATGGTAATTTATTACCTCTGGATGTCTGATTCCAAGCGAAGGAAACTGAAATGTCATACCTTCATTCATAACACCGTCTCATGGAATTATTTTTTCCGGATTCCTGGGAAGTTGAAATATTTGAGAAGAATATCAGGAACTGTTGTTTTAGCCTGTTTGGTGAGTAGATAATTGCCTTCCAACTCTATTCTTTCAGGAAATGATGTGAGTGTTGCATTGTTCCTAGACGGGGGCAGCAATGTTTTTTAACAAGACACACACATACATATTTTTAAAAGAAACAAAACACAATTAAAACATGCAGTCTAAACCACTGTACTGAACCAGACTTTTTGAATCTGGCAGAGATAAGGGGTTGGCCCAGACAACATGTCCACATTTCACATAACTCAGAGCATTCTTTAGAAGGGATGTAAGCAACATTTTTTGTTGAAGTACAAGAAGAGAGAAATTTCAAACAAAACGTTTTATGATGTGAGAGTAAAAAGCTCATTATGTTAAGTGATATCAAGCATGACCAGAAAAGACCCTAGGGAGAAATTACACTTACTTTATTGGATTCTGTGGGACAAACCAGCCTGGGAACTTGAAAGCAGAAGGAAGGTGCACGTGGAAATCACATCATATATGAAGAATAATTCCTTACCGTGTGAAAATTATTTGGAAATAGCTTTCAGCTGAAGTCTCTCTTTATGGCAGCCTTTTCAAAGGGAGCACACTGAGGCAATGACCTACAGTAGCTCTGGTACAATGGCTGCTGGATAACCTCCTCACAGAGGTATGTGGTCTTAGTCCAGTTACTTGTCAACAGGCAAAATATAATGAGGACTGAAACTTGCAAGAACAAGGGCTCAGTTTGAACCTCTTTCTATATTTTGACTAAAGATAACGGCAAAAATTTAACACAGTTTTTGAATTTCAATTTAATTTTTTGATTAAAGTAAAATTGGGCCTGGAAAGGGTATACTTTTTCTTCTAAGGGAGAGGGGCTTAAGGACTAAGGGACAGCATGCAAAAACTCTGCTACGGCTTTCCATGCTCCAGATTGACCACCACACACTTCTTGAGGACTTGCATTTTCTACAAACAAACTGAAGGAAGATTTTTGCATTTAGTGATGGTGTGCTGATGGTGACCACCTCAGTGGCAAATACAAACTGTACAACAACCTGATGTAGTGAGCTGCATTGTCCATCTCCTCCCTACCTCAACATCTGGCTAAGAAACAAAAGTCAATAATTAGAAAGCTTTATTACATAATATTCTATCTGCTTGTGAATGCTTTAAAGGAAATTGCATTTGCTATACCATCTGCAAGTCACAGCTGCAAGAGAGTTTCAAAACACAATGCATCCTGGTTACCCCAAATTTTTTTTTTTTTTTTTTAGTACGTGTATATATTTTGAGACTTGGTGTTTTGGTTTTTTGAGTCTTTTTACAACCAGAGAAGGTAGCCAGTGATTAGGCCCACTTGACCAGGATACATGGGTACACAAAAAAGTGTTAAACAAATTGCTATCTGTGCAGTATTTGTATTCTGTACAAGGTGCCCCAGACAACAAATTCATCACATTGGCTGATAAAATCAGCATCTCTAAACTTGCTCAAAACACAAATATCAGTCCTGTTAGCTTCAAGTGCTTCTTGATTCCAGAAAATTTTTCCACTCTGAGAAGTGTATCTGGTGATGTATTGCAGGCCTCTTATTCTAAAAAAAATTTGAATCCTTAGGACTTTGAGAACTTGATAGATAACTCCTCCTTAGGATTCCAAAAGCTAAGTTGTTTGAAACCAAGCCACTACCTAGGCATACTACTGTAATTCTACTTTAAAATTTTGAACATTCATTGTTTAGTAAGTAAATACTCAATTTTCTTTCAAATCAGTACATTAGAAGGATGCACAATATTTCCTATTTATGTAATTCAGCTTAGGTTTCTAGTTGACATAGTAAATATTGGAACATATTTAGAGCCATCTGGAGATGGGATTTTCAGGAACCGGAATTTATTTAATGAGAGCTAAAAACATCTGGAAAGGACAAACTTGAGTCCACTCATAAAGGACTTCCTATGATCTCAAACAATCCTGAACTAAATTTCCCAGGGCTAAAGCTACTTAAAAGTGCTGTGCATATTCCAGAACACATTGTAGCAAGAGGCGTTTTTGCGTATCCTACTTTGGGAAAGCACTGACTAGGGACCATCCCACAAGCCTTCCAAATCAAGATGGCAAATTTATTTTACAATAAATTCAAAGACAAGTAAAAATGCTTATCCAGTTCCTGCAACATTTACTGCAGCAAGAACAAAGGTTTGGTTTTGTTTCCAGATTAAAGAATTTTGAGACCATATATCATGAAATGCTGGATAAATTTATAGAATATGTCCATCTCAATACGTTAGTAAGGAGTACCAAGCAAAAGCCATAAATAGTGCTTTGGTTCCCACCAAATTCCATTACATCACATTAAAAGCAATGTCTGATAAAAAAGAAAAATAATAATAATAAAAATATATATATATACTCAATGGCAGGTCTCCTTGTATCCACCTAGTGAGTCATTATTGGGGATGACTGAGGAAACGCAAGATTTTATTTTAAATTAGTGTTTTAACATACAGTATTGTCCACCCTTCAGTACATTGTCTTGAAAGCTCATCTTGAAAGGGTTGTCTTTCTTCACCATTGACAAAATGATGTTAAATAAAAATCTGAACCATCTATGCTCTCATTTGGCCTAGACAAAGCATATAAGGTGGCAAACTCAAACTTAACTGGATAGTTCTACATGATTTCTAGTTAGGAAGTACAAGTCTGAGCCTGGATTTTCAAAGCTACAGTTTTACACCCTAGCAGGACTTCTGCAAGATGATCTTCTTTCTAATGCTCACCATTGTCTTAAATAAATTTGTTCCTATTTTGCTCTTTGCTTATACATAAAACTGCCAAGGTGCTGCATGCAAAACTCTACACTCCGCAGAACTGGAAGGTACATGGATGTGGAGTAATGTATTTCTACAAGATTTCTTTCAACCCTTAGAAAACTCCCTTTGTTAATTGCTTCAAATTAGACTCTGATGCTTTTGACTTCTGCTTTCTCTTTTAAGTGTCTACATTATTTAGATTTTTTTAACAATCTTTGACTTAGCTATTTATGAAAGCTTTGTTAATCATTAACATCCTACTACAGCTGCTTCAGTTCCATCTTCCTGCAAATTTTGCTGCACCTTGACATGCAGACCAGAAGCTTGACCAGCAGCACGGGGCATACTTCATCTTTAATACTTTGAGAAGTTCATTTCATCATTAACTATTAAAATAACTGGCCCATTTTAAAAATGTGTGGTAATTTGGTTCATGAATTTTATTTGCAGAAGTTACCATTTCCTTTTTATGCCACAATTTCCTTCAATAAGCTTAAATTTTTTCATCACATCTTCAGAAAACCCAATCCACTAAAACCAGCAGCAGTAAGAATGCAGGTCTTGAAAGTTTTAATCTCCAACATTTGAGTCTAATCTCAGATCATAATAAATTTTAATTAGAATGCAAAAGAACTGAAGAAACCATTGTTCACATCAGCATGTTACATAAATAAGAGGGTCCTGTTCTAATGGGACAAATGCCACTGGTAAGTAGCGTCACTTTGTATTTAAAAGTATGTGGCTTCATCCACAAAGCGTCTTTTGCTTACACAAAACACTGTGTTACAGGTGAACAGCAGCATTTATGTTTCATACCTGGTATAAAACCTGGCTTCCTCATGCTCCTTCTCCAGACTACACTGACACCTGCTGGGGAACTTCTGTCAGCCTCAGAATCCACACCCTTGAGACGCATCAAGCATTTTTCAACTCAGCAGTGAACTGATTCAATTCACTGGCTGATTACGGCATGTGTTTGCTGTATAGTTTGACTTCTGAAAAAAAACCCCACAATTTTTGAGGAAAGACCTAACAAGTCATAAATTATTAGAGAAGATGTGATGTTCCAGTTGTAATTATGTACTTTTTCTATTAAAAGTATTAGCCAGTGTCACCATAGAAAGAAGCAGAGAAGAGCATACAAATCAGCACTCTCTCACATTCCTAAAGTTAAAACAATGTGGTAGGCCTTAGATATAATCCATTCCAAGAACAGCACACAGGTTCATTTTTAACGTGAGGCAGCTTAAAAACCCCAAACCCTGTAATACCTCTCCAGCTCCCCAATTTATTATTTTTCCTAAATACTGCAGGGGCAGGTTTCATACAGCAGTTCCAAGGAAGACACCAGCCTCTTGCTATGCGTTCATTAGAACAATAAGACTAAGAAAACATTCCAGTGGTTACATGACACCCAACCCCACTTTCAGTTCCAAAAAACAGTTCAGCTAAATGAGCAGCACTAATAGTTAAGTGAAAAGTTATACACATAATCTGGTATGAAGATGGATTGCAAAACTCACATTTCATACTAGAAGTTAACTTAATATTGAGGACCTTTTACAACTCCTATTGGAATCCAATGCAAACCTCTATCAGGTTTAACAGGGATTAAATAAATACTCAAGATTTTTAAAGCTATTGAATTCAGTCATGTAAAATTGCAAGTATAAGGTGAAGCAACTATTAAACTACTGTTTTTTCTATTTCTCCCAAATAGCCAAGACTGTGAATAACAAAAACTTGAATTTTGCAAAGAAAGTTGCACTGTGGAGAACTACTGTGTCCAGACAGATCATAGTCCCACTTTGATAAAAAAATGCTGAAGACAGGAATCTTTCTTTATCAGTCAGACATATTGAGTATTGGACACATCAGGTATCAGTCAAAATTTTTTTTATGCAAAATAGGTTTTCCTACAAATGTTGGCAAGTTGCTTCAAAGATGATTAAGCATTTCCAAGTACCTACAGCATATCATGCAAAAAAAGGTGAAAGTTACTAAATGAAATTATTTCAGGAACAGATATTTTTCATTTAGTCCCCACAATGAATAACATTGACCAAGAGGTAGACAGATTTTGAAGTGTGCTTTCAAATGATCTCCAGCACAAAAGATTCTTCAGCATAAAACATTCTGAAAGAGAAACATATTTTCAGTGTTAGTACTTAAGAAGCTTTCCAAAAAATGAGGAGCACACATCCCAGGTTTTGGAAATACCACTTTATTTTCCAGTGAATATCCAACTTCTAATACTTGCATCATTGCTTATGAGCCTCCAAATTGATGAAATACTAAAACCTACAGCTCCAGTGCACAGTTAATTAGATATCTAAACCTTAATAAAAATTATCAGTGCAAAAATAAAAAATTCAGTAGGCAGTTAAATGCATTTTGTTACAAAGATATTTGGGCTTTGAGCACATATACATCAAATAATCTGGTAAGAGAAGCCACTTCCAGTCTGTGCTCTGAACAAAACTATTCCACACCCAATTCTAAAGACAGGCTTAGTTACAACACTCATCACAGGTACACAAGCTGAGAAATATTACAGAAGTCCCCCTCTATTCAGATAGGAGTTGTTCAAAAAGGCTTTCCTATTTTTCATGGGTGTGATCTTTTTGAGACATCTATGTTTTTTCCATTCAGAACAGAGAATTAACAACATTCCAGTGTGCCCCAGTGTTGGCAAATCCTCTTTTCAGTCCAGATACACAATGATGATTGATGAAGCTGTTGGGCCTACGGTAGCAGGCAGAGCACCTTGGCAGGAATTCAGTGTTATTGAAAGAAATCTCAAATACTTATTCCATCTCCTCTACTGACTTTAATCACACTATCAACATGCTGCCAGGAATGGAGCCTTGAAACCAAGCCATAAACCTACACAAGCAACCCTTGTTAGTGTATTACTGCTGCAATACAGGTAAAGCATAAATTCTGTTTATTTTTACCTGTTTCCATTCTACACTGGACACCAGCTAAATTATGGAAAGATATTTCCTGCACTAACGGTTAGCTTGCAGCAAATTTCATTAAGGTACTAGGTCTCATTTTCCTTGGTTAATGAACTGATTAAGTTAAGTTCTTCAGTTACACTGCTGGTAACTGCAAGTTTGGAATAAAGGGAAGCAGCGCAGGAGCGTATTTCACATACACTGTAAAAGTTGGTATGAAAGCAGATCAGTACTACAGGCATTTAACCACTAATCTGCTCATTTGTTATGCTGATAAAGAAACAAAAATCCTACCTCAATTGCTTCATAAAGTTCTGACAAGCTTATCCTAAGTAAACCAACAGCATGCCAAAAATTTAAGGTAAAACTGTCCTAGATACAAAGCTAATACAAAGACTGATATGCTTCTCATGATCACTTTTTTAGCTTGTTTTGGCTTTACTTAGATCAGTAAAGCTTAAAAAAAGAAGCCTCAGACATTTACAGGGAGGGGGGAAAAAGGAATTGTTGACCAAGCTTACTGTGCAATTTTTATGTTAACAAAAACCATTCAAATTGCAACTCTACTGCAAAATACTGAACATACAACCCAAAAGTTTGAATTACAATTGGATTCAAAACTCTTTTGAGATCCTTCGCTGGTTCATCTTCATAGTAAAATATTCCATAAGACAAGTTTGTTTTCTTGAAACCTACAAGCAGAATATAGAGTTTTCCCAGTGAATTCTCAGCTAACTATGGCTGGAATCTATTAACCTACTTTTTGGGAAAGGGCTGTGGCTCTACACCAGGACAGCTGATATTACACATTAGTCTCTGTTTTATCAAATAGATACAATACTCTGCTGATGGGAGAGAACTCCAGTTTGCAACTCCCTGAGCTGATGTAGTCACACAATATTCAGTTCCACCTTCCAACAAACAAAGAAATACTGGCACTCCACCTGCCCTGAACCAAAAAAGCATAGATAGGCACTTAAGTTGAAAGTATGCAAATCTTTTCTTCCCATACCAATCCTGCAGAGGAAATTCTCCTTTTTTCTATCAGCTTCAGCTTTCCAAAAGAACCTCAATTCAAGTCAGAAGCAACTGAGCATGGCACAAATCCAGCATTATTAAAAAAGCTCTTAAAAAGAAACATATTTGGCCAGTTCCTTCTCCATGTCAGAATACTGCTCTTTGAGGCGCTCCATAGCTTTTCTGTGCTCTTCGTCCACCTCTGCACGTTTGTTCTGCTGTTCTTTCATGAACTCCTCCCAGTGGGCAATGCACTTCTCTTCACGAGCCATCACCTTGTCTGCCTGAAGCTGACAGGAGGAAAATATGAACTTTTTAACAATCATTTCCATACTAAACCAGGGGGGTTAATGCGAGCTACATAATGGTGAGGGATCTGGAAACTAGCAAGAAAACATATGGAAAGGGGAAACTGAAAAGAAAACACTTATTTTTATAGCCAATCCAATACAAGTGGTAAAATGTCTGCCATACTATTAATGTGATTGTGTTAGCAGTGATGCTATTTCTATAAAATACAACAGAGATAATAAATGTTTTGAAACTGGCAGCTGGTGTTTCTGCTTTAGCCAGCTAGCTCTCACTGTGATTAATGTCTTCTTTATAAATAAGTTATTTTTCCCCTCATACTTTCCTACTGCTTGGCTTCTGCTAAGTCTAATTCCGTTCACTATCTTATCTTGAAAAAAAAAATTAAAAATGTCTAGATATCTAGAAAAAGAGATCATACACACATCCAATGCACATGACAGAACACAATGTAATTCTGTGGATTGCTTGTGAGCTGTATTTACAGCCTGGCTCCCTTATATTACAGGTGCAGAAGCCAAAATAAATCTAGGCAGTTGTTCTTCCATTTGCTCCATCTCCCGGCAAAACAGAGGATTAATCCTTCTTCCTTTTTTAGCCCCTCTCCTTTTCCGTGTATCAGCAATGACTGTTTCTTCTGTGTGGCATTTTTGTCAACTAAAGGCACTGGGAACCCATTTATGTACTCTTAAGCACTCTGCTGATCTTCAGGATCACACAGCAGGGGCTAAATACAGGGCTTTTTTCAGTGCAGCCCTTGATACACTTTTAACAACATTATGCTAAGATCCATTTTTTGTTTGCAACAGATACAGTAACATCTACTGGAAAAATACACCAGTGCCCTCTAACAGTTTGACTGGTACACTACTTTGTATTCAACAGGTTTTGAAACACTGGTGTTTCAAACACTTTTTGACACAATTACACATCACCTACCCAAACCTGACACTACATTCTGCCAAAATCTCATTGTTTTTTCAGAACACATCATTCCAGAAAAGTAAAGAAAAGGTATTTCTCCTCAAGTGGCTGCACTACAAAGACCACTTTTATCTATATATTTTTTTAAAAGTTACCTACATGTTACTACCCCCATTTGTAAAGTTTTAAGCCAAAATGTCTTACTACACAAACTTTAAAAAATGCTACGAATCCTGGATACCTATAACTACTCTTCCACTATATATTAAAAAAAAAAAGAGAGCAGAAACATACAGCTAGTATTTTTTAAAAAAGAATAGTCACCATTCTTACTAAGTGACTGATCATTTTCTAAGTCATAAATTTCTTATTAAAGTTTTACTTCAAGCAAACAGGAGCAGAACTGTAAGAATTTCCTGCCTCTCTATGAGTATCTAGTCTAGAGTCAGACACAAGCCAAACTCTGTCAGTGCTCAGAGGTGTGCTGTTTGCCCAGCACCAGTATTCAATTGCAACTGGACCGCCCATCTTCATCAGCTGCAAAAAAGGAAAGAAACCATGACTATCAGCTTACATCCATCGATGCACAGCCTGTTTTGCCTGATGGCCATGGAAACGTCTTTGGTTTTTCCTGAACTAAATTATTATCAAGAGCATTTTGCAAGTAAAGAGATAACGCAGGAACACAATAAAGAATAACAGGAATACATGAAACTAATTTCTTGCTTAATTTTCCAGGTTTTAGATTCAGAGCACGTGTATTTCAAATAAGCAAAGAGTAACCAACTGAAAAAGTTCCAATGATTCGCATGTTCCTATAATATAGCCCTTCATTAAATAACCCATCCACAAGTGAAAAAAAAACATTTCCTTTTCAACAAGCAATATATATATATAATATGGTCAATGTTCTCAGCAAACTAGGAAAGATTTACATTTCCATTCTGGTAGGTTAGTAGATGTTTTTTGTTCCACAGAAAATAAGCTTTTTTATATTTAAGCTTTCCCTGTATGTGACAAATGTTATAGTCTGAGCTAGGAGGGAAAATAAAGCAAAGGAAATAAAAAAAATAGTTTCCACATATCAGGACATGGTAGAAGGAGTTAGCTAGATCCATTAACTTTGCAGTGTACATTTTATAAGCGCAGAAATCACCCCAAAAGAAGTTTTACTGCGAGTATATAAGGTACAGAAAAATATGTTTTTAAGTTCTGCTAGACTGAAGGCAGACAAACTTTCTGTGAATCACAAGACTCTTAGATCACAAAACAAAAATCTATCTATCTATCCATCCATCCATCCATCCTTTACCTTTCTTGCTTCACACTCCCTCTCTTGGAGTCTATGGATCATAGCATTGGCAGCTTGCACTGAAACAACAAATTGCAGTAGATCAGTCGGCTGTGGTAAATCAAAGAAACCTGCCTGAAAGGGATTTAGAAGAAGGAGGCTGTTTGTTGCAAGGTGAAGATTATATTCTATTGTGTTACTTACCTCTGCCCAAGAGTTACCTGTACTTGCAGAAAATGCTTTACACTTACAGTTTTTACCCTTATAAAAGTAAGTAGGCTTATTGCAGAGTTCAACTTCTGTATGTTCTAGCAGCCAAAAGCAGGAAGGCAGCGGGGCCCTCTTGTGCCCACACTCTTAGTGCTGCTGATGAGCTGGAGTGCACTACTCAGCACCTCAGAAGACATCAAAGACTACTCTCAAGTCAGTAAGTAGAAACAGGTGACCAAACTCTGTTTTAGTTAGTTGGGGTTTTTTTTCCTTATTTTTTTCCCCATCAGCTGTGTATAGACTCCCCATGTACATCTTTATGCTGAAGTCCATCTCTTCTGTCCCAGACTAAACCCAGGAAAATTTGTCAATGGAAATAGGAACTGTATTCCCTCCTATGCACCTTTTCTGCCCTAACTTATTTAAGACTTAATTTTAACACATAATTAAATACATTAATTTCCTCAGTCATTCTGGGAGTTGCGTTACTGGAGATGTACTGCACAGCTGGTCTTTAGAAAGTCAGGGAGCAGTACTGAAGGTTCACCCCAGTTAGATGGCATTAGGATGCCTTATCTGCATGACTAAATTTTAAGTTCCAATGTTTTCCTGCAATCCTTTTGGTGTGTAAAGCACCATCTACCATTTGCTGTTCTGCATATGCCAGCTGGCATACAAATAAGTTATAGGAAATTAAATGCTTATACAACATGCCACACATAAATTGCAACAAAACCCACAGTGGCATGTTTCAACTGCATAAATGTGGCAGCTAAAGCTGTGTACCCACACTCTCTTAGAATGTCTTTTGAGGAAGCCAACCTACTAAACAAGTAAGAAAAAACAAGAACCCTTAAAAATTAGTGCAAATTTCAAACATCCTTTTAAATTCTGAGCAGCAAAGAAATATATTAATAAGGATCAAACTAAGATTAGTGTGCAGTCACTATTACTTCCCAATTTGTGACTGAATAATAACAATAACAATAACAATAATAATAATAATAATAATAAATTTCATAGCTATACCGCAGGAAATTTTAAGTGATGGGAGACAGTATTATGCACTCCTGTGGGAAAATGAAGAAACTTGAAGGTCACACCACAGCACGCTTGCAACAAACTAGGAAACTGAAACTTTGTCCACAGCTTTACTCAACGTGGAGCACTATTTCCAAGTGAATAGGAAAAGAATGAGCTGAAACAGCTTCTGCTTAAATCAACAAAAAACTTTAATGCAACCTTAGCAAGAGCTGATTGGCTGAACTACTACGTATCAAAAAACATGCCTGTTGTTTCCCTCTTAAAGTTGCACAGAAGTGAGAACAAAGCACATAAAGAATAGAAAACTACCTAAGCGTGGTAACTTTTTAACAAATCATATTTTGAATCCAAACCATTTAAATTACACCTCAAAATGATGCATCAAGAGCAATAAGAAGCAACCTGCTTACATCTCTTGAAGGTTTCACTCAAATTGGCTTGCATTGCCTGCTCACACTTTGGAAGAACACGCTCATTTGTTTCAAAGATCGTATTTTTTAGATTTTCAAGTACCCGCAGTTCTCGGAGGCCACGTTTTTCCTGCCACAAAAATGAAAGAGAGTGAGTGGCTGGCAAGGAATTCCACTTCACAAATTAAAGATTACTTCCCAGTTAATAAACTAATAGCTTCATCTCAAAGACTAGACCATTGTCTACTAAAGTGTTACTCTATTTATTTAACAACATAGATGAAATTGCCAAAAAAAGACAGCAATGTCCCATTCTTTACATTAAAATACAAAAATCCTTTGAACAACTCCTCTGGCCCTTCTGAGAAAAGACAGAATTAACTATTTACACACCATGGGGAAAAAATGTCCTGTTTTCTAAAGATAATTTACAGCATCTCTAAAACAACAGAGAGCAACTGAGCTTGAAAGCACTTCACTTTTATAACTCAGCTGGTTACTGAGAAATAACATAGCAGTGATTCTGCTTGCTTGATGTCTGACCCTCACATTTAGTACAGCAGGAGGTGAAAACAATGCAAGTAAAATTGTTTTAACTGAAGTAAAACAATGAAGTTGACTAAAAAGTAATATAACACAGCTGACTAAGGAGGCAGCTCTTCTACATCACTACTGATCATGATTAATTACAAGTACAGCAAGATGTTATTTTGCTATGTAAATTTAAAAAAATTGATTTATTTTTCTGAAGCCACAGCACTATTCCCACTCCGAATTTCATCTGCATTTTACTTTAGATAAAACCTCTATATAAACAAAAAATACTTTATCACATGAAGTGGGACAGGGATCAACATACCCATTTTAAAACTTCAGAAACAGAGGTACAGACAAGCAAAACTCCTTAATTAAACAGGCTCCAGATTCCCTGAGTGCAAATCTCCATTCCTTGCACACTAGGTGCTAACCATGCAAAGAATAAGCACATCCTACTACAACCAAGAATATCTCATATCTCAAAGTGAGGAAGAAGTGGAATTTTTGGATGCCAGTGGTCCTGAGCCCACTTAAAAGAAATTCTAAATCGCAAAAATTTAAACAATCCTCTACTTTGCTGTTTTCCCCCATAAAAGTATAACTAGTAACTAAATTTCAATAAAAGATCTAAGAATATATTAAATTTGTCTGAGAAGCAGAACAAGACTTCAGGTGAAATGAGACAAATATATGAATTATCAACCTAAAGACAAGTTCTAATTTTGTCCATGAGTTCAGTATTTTCCTTCCTGCGGAATACTAGTACTGTATCCTATAGCTTAGTTAGGGAAAAGAAATTATTTCTTATGACTCTCAAGCCCAGACAATACCAATTTGATGAGAGTTTATTTCATATCTGGATTTTGCTAAACCAGCAGAGACAAAATACACTTGCTTGAAATAGAAGCTACAATCTAGGGGCGGGATGATGGGAAAAGACATTTTAATGTCATGCAAATCAGGTTTGCATACTGGAATTTTGAGGTGCAACTGCATTTTCAGTTACATTTTTGAATTCCACCTTCTGTAAGAAAGAAAATCTATACAGAAACAGCTTTTTCCTGGCATGGGATTCAAATTTTCTAAACTTCTGCTGCCATCTTGTGGAAACCAGATTATAAGTTCCAGGCAAAGCTGTATATAAACACTTCTACACATTCAGTAGTTTAGCCTTATCTGCAGCCAGTCAAATAACAGTTATTCAATTTCTAATGATTTTATTACTTTGCACAAAGTAATCCTCCTCTCTTCCAGTAGTATCACTTTCTCTTGTGTAATAAAAACCAAAGAAAATAAAAATATAACTGTGGCAGCTGAATCCAGCTGAGGCACAAAGTAGTTTCTCAAGGAGATGTAAACCTACACTGGTCAACAATACTTTCTGTGAACCATCTGGACTTCTCTGAGATGTTAGGACTACATTATTCTCCTACATCAATATTCTTGCCAGTCTTCTTCAAGGGGAAAAAAGAAAAAGAAAAAGAAAAAGAAAAAAAAGCGCACATGTTCTTTTCAAAAGTTTTAAAAGAAAAATTACTGCCTTGCTTGCTAAAGATGCAGATGTATAATACAGGTGTGTTATTTAGGGAAAAAAATCCATGTCAAGCCCTTTTGAAGAAAGTTATATACCTACCTATGATATCTAAAACTGTTCAGCATTTTAGACAGTGCCAGTATCCAACAAGATACAAATACTTACTTCAAATTCTTTAACAAAGTAACGTATTTCTCCCTGAATTACTGGTCGGTGATCCAGCAGTCTTGAATAGACTTCCCCAACATCTAGAAGATTAAAGAAAGCCAGAATTTTAGTTTTTCCTCTCATTCTCACACCAGGCTATACAACAGAGGCGGCACACTAGACCTCAGTGTGAGGAAGGACTGTTGCTCACCAAGTACATACAAAACCAAAAGAGTATCAGAACAGAATTTGTAGGGTAACTTATCTATCCAGCAAACCACCAGCTTAGATAAAACACAACGAACCACCATTCCAGAAGCCAAAGACACCTTTTTGTGAAGGTGAATGTTCTCCTCTGGTGCTCAGCGCCCTTTGTCTCAATCCTTTCTGCTCAGTACAGCTTCCGCATCTGATGGTTAATGCTGGTAAAAGAACAAAACTAAACACTGCAGCTTGACAGAGATCCACAGAGTAAGTGTGGGAGTCTTCTGCAGCAACAGACAGGAGGAATCCTCACTACAAAGGAAAACTGTCAGCATTTTCTTGTATTCTAGGGCCAGACTTGAAATTTCATCTTGGAAAAGAGTACTTGCTACTTAAGTGTGTGTGGAGAAACAGGCTTGTCTGTCACAAAGAAAAAGCTGGCTAAATTGAAAAGCACTGTGAAAGTATAGCAAATACTTTTTCAAGAAATACACAGCGTAGTCCTTAAAAAAAAAAAGACTTTAAAGCGGCACTGCCATCTAAAGGATGCGTTCACCTGCCCCAGCTGATGGACCTGCCCTGTGGCTCTACTGTATCCACTGTGTCGGTTCTACACCCTGAATCCCATCCCGTTCAAAACGGTGCAGAACGATTATTTAGAAATTTGGACAAGTCGTGACTGCAGTAAATAAAGCATGGGCTAAAGCACTTCCCAGGTCAAACGCTTTTGCGTACGGATTAACCAGGACAAAACTCGGGCGATCAAGACCAAAAATAAGAGCTTCCCAGGAAACTGCATGCCCGTGGCAAGGGCCTCGGTGGCCGACTCGGCTCCCGGAAAAAAAGCCACAGAGACACCCTGGTTTCTAATTCAGAGAGACGAAAACCAGCTAAGCCTCCCAGGTGTCCAGATTTAAATTCAGCACACGCCGCCGAACCTCGGCGGGATGGAGGGCACTGGAATCCCGGGGAGCTG
>VYXD01003036.1:314525-341171 GCA_013397195.1 Hylia prasina
GCAGCCCGGGCCGCCCGGCCCTGCCCCGGCCTCCCTCCCCGCAGAGCTTCCGCCGGGCCCGCTGCCGCGCCGTGAGGTCATCGCGGTGCGCCGGCCGCGGGAGCCGCCCCCGAGGAGCCCCGAGCCCTTCCGCACCCGCGGGGGCAGGGCGGCGGGGCTGGGGAAAGGGGNCACATGTTCTTTTCAAAAGTTTTAAAAGAAAAATTACTGCCTTGCTTGCTAAAGATGCAGATGTATAATACAGGTGTGTTATTTAGGGAAAAAAATCCATGTCAAGCCCTTTTGAAGAAAGTTATATACCTACCTATGATATCTAAAACTGTTCAGCATTTTAGACAGTGCCAGTATCCAACAAGATACAAATACTTACTTCAAATTCTTTAACAAAGTAACGTATTTCTCCCTGAATTACTGGTCGGTGATCCAGCAGTCTTGAATAGACTTCCCCAACATCTAGAAGATTAAAGAAAGCCAGAATTTTAGTTTTTCCTCTCATTCTCACACCAGGCTATACAACAGAGGCGGCACACTAGACCTCAGTGTGAGGAAGGACTGTTGCTCACCAAGTACATACAAAACCAAAAGAGTATCAGAACAGAATTTGTAGGGTAACTTATCTATCCAGCAAACCACCAGCTTAGATAAAACACAACGAACCACCATTCCAGAAGCCAAAGACACCTTTTTGTGAAGGTGAATGTTCTCCTCTGGTGCTCAGCGCCCTTTGTCTCAATCCTTTCTGCTCAGTACAGCTTCCGCATCTGATGGTTAATGCTGGTAAAAGAACAAAACTAAACACTGCAGCTTGACAGAGATCCACAGAGTAAGTGTGGGAGTCTTCTGCAGCAACAGACAGGAGGAATCCTCACTACAAAGGAAAACTGTCAGCATTTTCTTGTATTCTAGGGCCAGACTTGAAATTTCATCTTGGAAAAGAGTACTTGCTACTTAAGTGTGTGTGGAGAAACAGGCTTGTCTGTCACAAAGAAAAAGCTGGCTAAATTGAAAAGCACTGTGAAAGTATAGCAAATACTTTTTCAAGAAATACACAGCGTAGTCCTTAAAAAAAAAAAGACTTTAAAGCGGCACTGCCATCTAAAGGATGCGTTCACCTGCCCCAGCTGATGGACCTGCCCTGTGGCTCTACTGTATCCACTGTGTCGGTTCTACACCCTGAATCCCATCCCGTTCAAAACGGTGCAGAACGATTATTTAGAAATTTGGACAAGTCGTGACTGCAGTAAATAAAGCATGGGCTAAAGCACTTCCCAGGTCAAACGCTTTTGCGTACGGATTAACCAGGACAAAACTCGGGCGATCAAGACCAAAAATAAGAGCTTCCCAGGAAACTGCATGCCCGTGGCAAGGGCCTCGGTGGCCGACTCGGCTCCCGGAAAAAAAGCCACAGAGACACCCTGGTTTCTAATTCAGAGAGACGAAAACCAGCTAAGCCTCCCAGGTGTCCAGATTTAAATTCAGCACACGCCGCCGAACCTCGGCGGGATGGAGGGCACTGGAATCCCGGGGAGCTGGACCGTTCCTGGCGCTGCCGGCCCCCTCGGGCCGTCTCTCCGTCGCTGCCGCGGGGTTACACAGCGGGCTCGGCACCTCCGGGGGCCCGCACCGCTCCCTCCTTACCCTTTATGATGGGCTGGATCGGGGACCCGGCGGCCGCAGAGTCCCGTCTCCTCTCGGCGGGCGGCGGGGCGGGCGCGGCGGCGCGGCCGGGGGACGCGGGGCCGGCCCCGCTCANCGCCTGAAAGGAGGGTGTAGCCAGGTGGGGGTCGGGCTCTTCTCCCGCGTAACCAGCGACAGGACAGGAGGACGTGGCCTCAAGGTGTGTCAGGGGATGTTCAGGTTGGACATCAGCAGAAATTTCTCCACAGAAAGGGTGATTAGATGCTACAATGGGCTGCCAGGGAGGTGGTGGAGTCACCGGTCCTGGAAGTGTTTAAGGAGAGATTAGACGTGGCACTTGGTCTAGTTGACATGGTAGTGTTTAGTCATAGGTGGGATTTGATGATCTCACAGTTTTTTTCCAATCTAATTGATTCTCTGGTTCAGAAATTATAGTAAGAGACATACATTAAGCAACCCAGTTTTTCTAGGTGCAGCAAACATGAATAACAACTGCTGGACACTCAGGTTACAAAAAACCCCAAATAAACAAAAGACCAGCAAAAAGCTGCTCTTTTGCTAGTAAAAAAAAGCAAAAAATGATGTAAAATATCAGTACATTTCTTTCAAAACCATTTCAGAGTACAAGAGAGGCTCTCAGTATGAGCAAGACATGAAGCTCCTGGAGGAGGTCCAGTGGAGAGCTACAAAATTGTAGGATTTTTGTAGGAAATGGAGCATTTCTTACAATGAAAGGCTGAGGGAACTGGCCTTGTTCAGCCCTGAGAAGAAACAACTGAGAGAGAACCTTATCAATGTCTATCAGTATCTTAAGGGGGGGTAACAAGAGGATGCAGCCAGGCTCTTAATGGTGGTGCCAAGCAATAGGACAAGAGGCAAGGAGCAGAAACTGACGCACAGGAAATTCCACCTGAATACGAGGAAGAAGTTCTTTACTGTACAAGTGACAGTGCACTGGAACAGATTGTCCAGAGACGTTGTGCAGTCTCTCTCCCTGGAGATACTTAAGTACCCTCTGCATGCAATCCTCTGGGATGGCCCTGCTTGAGCAGGGAGGTCGGACCAGATAAACCACTGTGGTCCCTTCCAGCCTGACCCATCCTGTGATTCTGTGAGAGCATTAGGGTATTTTCAATATACTTCCTCTCCCTCCCGGCCACTTATAAATTTCAGTACATTAACTTCTGTTTGTGACTTTTTTCTTCCTGCTACTCAATAATTTCTAGAACAGGTTGATTCTATTTAGGCCATTGCATCTAAGTTTGTTTCTTTTACACTTTTTTTTTTTTTTTTTTTTTTTTTTTTTTTTTTTTTAATCTGCAATACATACCACACTTTTCAGTGTTGTTGTATAGTCAATGAAGAATAAACTGGAACACAAGTTCTGCTACAGCTGCTGTAGCCTTCAGTGCTTTGAAGGCTTCCTTCCTACCTGGAATACCAGAAAGGTGCCAGTTTAGCTGGAACAATTACAGTTTATCAGTAGAAAACAGGAGTAGTATGTATTCTTTGTTAGAAATTAGTTCTGTCTCTGTTCTATTCTGCATAGCTTTTATAAGTAGGAGCAATTGTGTGGCTGAGGAAAAGAAAAGGGACTTTTAAAAGCTATTAGAACTGACACAAAAAATTATTCTATTATTAAATCCTGTGCCATATCATAAAAGCTTGGAAACTGCTCACAGAAATTACTATATGGGGCTTTTTTTGGACAACATCTATAATCTTCTAAACTCAGGCTTAAAAATGAGTTAATTGGTTTTGTTGAGACAATCTCCCCCCAAATCAGGCAAAATACAGCTAGAATCTGTCTAAATAATAAAATGAATCTTACATGGTGAACAAGTGTTCAATACTTCAACTAACATTATTATTAAATTTAGCATAAATATGTAAACTAGTTTTTCTCTCCTTCACTGTTACATTGTTTGTATTACATTAATTAGGCAATTAGTAGATACAAGAATTATTTTTAAAAGAGTTCCCTTCTACATTATCTTTTTTCCTGAAAGTGACCACCTATTACAACCTGTAAATTAGTATTTATGGTTTTCCACTTGAATCCAAAACATGTAAGCATTTGACAATCACCAGTAAATTACAGTCATGCTCATATATTAATAATATCTGCAGGATATTCCAGCTGGCTCAATCATCACTACTAATTTGGGCTAGAATTGTTCCAATGTTAATTTTACTCTTTCCAGCTTAGCTGCTATCCTTTCATAGCCTCTCAGACAAGTTATTTTCCCATCTAAGCCCTATGCTCCAGCTTTTTATTTGTTAAGAAGGAAATCCTGTAGTTAAGGGGCTTTGTAACTAGTGCATTTCTAGGAAAGAGTTTTTACATCATGACTAATGTCAGTTTCAGAATTATGGGACTGCAACAAGGGCAAATCTTGTGACAGATAGTTGCATTGGTTTCTACGACTACTGTTCTGAAACCATTCCTCCTTTGTTTGAATAATGTTGGTTTTTTCCCTTTTTTCTTTTTAAAGAATATGCTATTTGTTGTATTTATGCCTGGTTTTGTTTTCTGTTCCCCTGCTTACTCTCATTGCCCAGTCAAGCTTGTTTTCAAAACATATTTTAAAGAAATTAAGGAGGACTTAAGGAGGTGATGGCTATAAAAAAGACAATACTTGTGGAGACCCATACCTGTCAGTTTGTAGAAAGTAGTCATCAACTCACAAAAATATGGAAATAGCTATGGCTTGGAGCATGAAAATCAACATATGTAGTCATCACGTATTTTTCTGGAAGATAGGCTAAACAACCTCTGTCATTTTTGCCGTGCAATGGAACCCGCTTTCTCTTTTAGGGATCACCCTGCCACTTCCCATTAGCATTAGCAGCACTCTGAATTGCAAAATCTTCAGATGAACGTGCCGAGTCCTGTCATTTCCCCCACAGGCTGTCTGGCGATGATAATCCACTAAAGGATTATTTCATCCAAGTGGCGGTGTCCGAGTCAAATGCCGGCAACAGGCAGGGAAACCCAAACCTGTTGAGGCAGACATCTGCCCAGATGGGAGGAATCGGAGCGACGGCCCTTAAGAGGGCGAGGCGGGGGACATACTTTGTGCCAGCAGAATAAATCCATGGGCTGCACCCGTGATGGGAGAGCAAGACCACGATCGTGATGGCTGGAAGTTTGCGGGCTGCGACGCCGATGCTGGCCAAAGCAGGCCCCGGGCTGCGCTCTTTGGAGGGGTGCCTTGTCATATTAGCCGGGCGGCCGCTGTGTTTGATGCTCAACCTGGACAGACAGGCCTGCCAGGCAGAAACTGCTCAGGCAGATGATGCTGGGGAGGACAAAAATTATCCACTGCAAGACTGAGAAGACAGATGACACCCAGCAGGAACAGCAAGCCAAATCTGCAGAATCCACAATGCAGCTGGCTAGCCTGGGGCTACCTGCCTCTTTGAAGAGGAACAGACATCACCTACGAGCTGTCAAATTAGATCACCAGCCCAAAAATGCTGAAAGAGATTTAGTTCTTCCAACAGAGAAGAAAAAGTTTAATGGATGAAAATCTTCCTAAAGGGGCCAAGGTAGTGTGGGAGGGGAAAGGGGAATCCTTCAGATGCAGCAACAATGAAAAATCAGTCACCTCCTGCCTGCCTGCAGAGTGAGAGATGGAATGTGCGGTGTTCCGTGGCAGTTGTGCTGGCTGCAGTTACTACCAGCATGGAAAATAAAGGCCATGCCTGCAGAAACATGCACAGAGCAGCAACAAGTAATGCTTGCTACAAAATCGATCCCCCTTTCCAAATCTCTGATATCTTTGTATTGCCCGGGAGCTGGGCTCTGAGGTACAATACATCTCACATTCAAGACATGCAGCGGTGGGATACAAAGGCCCAGTCTGAATCTGAAAATTTGCAAAACGAGAGGTGCATGATGCCATTTCTCCTTTAATTTCTTCCTCAATAAAATTCCAGCACAAAGAAAATGTGTGTAATCCAAGTCAATTTTGATAAATAAATAGAAAAAAAAAAAAAAGATTACCAAGTGAGTAAGCATGTGCTCAGGTGTATGGTGAATCTGAAATCTGGCATTTCCATCAGGGACAGCAGCAGCATGATCCAATTATAGATGCAAAGAAGAAATACTGCTCTTAGGGGGAAAATATTAAATGAAGCAATCCATTAAGCAGCTGCATCATTGCAATTACACTTTGAAGTTAAAGACTGTGAAACACACCAAAGATTGAAAGAGGTGATAAGATTAAAAACCAAAAGGGGAAAAAATCAAATAGACCTGCAGATCCCTCTTTCTAGCGCAGAATAAAAAAAAAATCAAAAAAGGTAGAAATAAATTACAGACAAGGTTCTGTATATACATACAATTGTAAAATCAATTTATGGCCATACCAAGCAAATCTATTTGAAAAATCTATTCCCAGCTTCTGCATTCAACATAGCAGACAAACCATGAATCACCTGCGGAGATGCAAACAGAAGATGCTAGCAGATCAGAGAGAATTTGAACCAGACTTCTAAATAGCAGAGCTTACACTGGATTTCTTAATGATGATTTTATAGTTCTATCTACTCCTTTATTTTCATCTCTCAGCTAATTGCTTTTTAAGTACTTTGTCCTATTCCAAATCAACAGCTGACTTTTGATCATCAATTGTTTTTTTTACCAAGTAAAAAATAGACACCCAAGTTCTACTGCTCTTCTATCTGTGATGTTACTTGGTCTATTTAACAGACAAAACCACTTCTAAGTCATATTTTCATATAAAATAGTTAATATAAATGAATATCTTATTTGAATTGCAAAGTACATCTACATTAAACCTTACTTAGAGTCTCAGCACCCTGCGAGTAACCCACACTGAAGGGTCCACAATAACCTTCCCTCAGCTACAACTGAAATTAATGTGTGCATATGTGTGTAAGAGAGAAACAAAGTGAAATTTGTGGAATTATTTTATCAAGATACTCCAAAGCTGTAACACCTATTGGAAAGTTTAAGGTGCACCTCACAAAAAATAAGCTCCCCATTTCTAGGCCTATGTGCTTCCAAAGATTCAGCCAGTAGCATGAAACTCCTGAGAGAAGGTCTACTTCAGTTTACAAATATTTTGAAGATGGTTGGGCAGACAATACAAGAATACAAGATAAAAAAGATTAAAAATATGTGAAGATATCACCTCTTACCGGGAAACAGGTAAGGTGTTTGCTAGGAGGCTTCACTGGCAAAAGTTACACTTTCTGCACAAAGAATCTTGGGCAATTCAATAGGTGCAAACCTATTGACAGCAAGTACTTACTGTGGCTGGGGTGAAGGGTAACAAAACTTGCTGGATTGGACTGTTTCAAGTGTGAACCAGAAGTCATACCATCTAACCCATTTTCTGTGTGAAATGGTGGGATGCCAACCTGGAAGGTAAATCACTGATGACTAGGAACACAGCAGAAAGCATGTTATACATTTAAGTTATCATAAATAATTTCTTTAGTTTTGCTGTTGAAAAGCCTTCACTTTGGTTCCATCTGAATCATCAGATTTTCTTAGTCCTCAGGTCTAAACTGGAACTATTTTTTTTTTCAGTGTAATCTTTCCACATTTCTCATTCCTGCTCACTCTTTCCTAATCCCCCATTAACCCCAGATTTGTCTATAAATCACTGGTGGCCAGTTATAAGTCTCAGAGCAAGAAACACCCCTAGAGACTTCAGGAGTCAAACTGAACTCTCACTTAAAAATGAAGCTACACACACAAAGACACGGAAAAATCATCAGCACATTTCTGACCTATTTCATGCAATATTGAACACCTGTTTCAACCTGGATGGTCTACAAGCAGTCATCTTGGCATCATGGGGAAAAAGACAAAGTGCTAAGTGTAGGATTTCACTGAACAACTTACAATTATCATATTTATTTCACTGTTGAATTCTTCTGTTGCTGAAAGGTTGTCATGCAGCACTATCTCACCATATGGCAACACACTCAAGTCCCAGGGGCACATACTTATAAGACCATAACATGTCAGGCCCCTTGAATAAATTAGAACAATTATGCAAAATAATAATACTGCAATGATGAGATACATTAACAAACGAAAATGTTGCTGTTCATGAAATGCTGTGAAAATAAATTCCACACATCACTGTGGTCATCATCATCAACAAAGTGCAAAGCAATGAAAGTAAAACATCACAGTGCCCTTTAGCAACTGGAGTTTAAGAACGGAGAAAGGGGTTGCAAGGGAGCAAAGTCTCCTCTACCAACATTCAGTGAAAGTATAATAAAATATTACAGAAAGAGGAAGTAGCTTTAAAAGCAGCTGAACATTTACCAATGTAAACTCTTTACACAGACCATCAATGTCAATTTGAGAGTTCCTCATCTTTTAAAATTATGAAGCACATTGGTAAAAAATGTACCTCATACAGTCTCGGGCCGACTCAGATAGAATTGTGTGATTTTTCAGACTTTTTCTTACAGATTTACTTGTCCTTGATCAAAAGGCATTAGATAGAAAGGGGGAGGGGCAAGAAAAATCAATACCATCTGGTTTTCCCAGTCATCTCTCTAAAGGCAAAGCCTCAATTCATCCTTTTGCTTTTAACCCTCTATCCCCTAAAGTTTCTCCAAGCAGGGGAAAGAAAACTGAATTATGCTGAAATTACTATACAATAATAACCAAATGCCTTTTAGACAGCAGAGAGTTAAATATTACTAATCCACTTCTAAACATTTCATCTTTCTATGAGGCGAACTTTTTTTTTTTTTTTAAACATTTCAGCAGCAAGTAACACTTTTGTTCTACACCAGAGAAAATAAAACTGGCACAAGAGGCTAGGGGATACTGCAGCAGTAGCATGTAGCCAACTTGAGAAATCCCAATACTTGCAAACAGCAGCTGTTTGGGATTAAAAAAAATTTGACACTTTGTAGCATCATCTCCACAACAACCTCTCTGAAAAATGACAGTACTATACACAGCAACATTTAGTTCTGGTCCAGTTTCAGCATTCTCAGCTGTAATGTCTCATCTTTTCATGGATGAAGGCTTGCACATTCACTTTAAAGAACTTAAATCATTCTCACTTACAAAAGCATAGATAAAAACAACAAACGCATAAGATGAACATGAAACTTGCCTAAATCCTGACCAAATGTACTGATGATTCACACCCTTCTGAAACAGAAAATGGTTTGTTATAGCAGAATTTAGTAGAAGTGCAGGTATTTTTCTAAGTCTTACCATCACTTGCTCTCACACATGAAGGAAAAAGCAAACTCACTTGAATACATACTATCAGGTAACAGATGTTGGATATTAAGAGTACAAGTACTGACAGTAAACACCTGAAGGTCTCAGGCAGTGGAGTATAAAAAGCTTTGAGAATGAAGTTTCTGATGTACATTTCTACTAAAGCCCACTCCACAACTCTTGAATAGATCTCAATATTTCAGAGAGATCTTTTTAAGTACATAAGGTGAGGTTCTAAGTAGCAAGGAACAAGAGTAGCTAGAGGTGGAGAATTAAGCCCCCACGAAATTGTGAGAAATTTCTGAAATTTCTGCCCTAAAAGTAAGTTGGTGTGCCTGTAAACCTTCAGTAAAAGAATTAAAAATAAAATTATGTATATATACAGAAATCACCTTTTACAGCCTGGAACTTCCCAGGTTATGCTTATCCTTCCAAGTTTCTTCTGTCCATTTATGTGTCAGGATATATTTTAATTACCTCATCTCATTATCTACTTTTTTTTTAAAGGAATTTTTACATTCCAAATGCTCAAACATCTCTCCAAGATAGCTTTTTTATACTTACTGGGTGAGAGGCTTTTAAGTAGTACATAAATAAAAGAATGTGTAAGTGAAGTTGTCCACTAAGCACTGTTGAAGAAACCAACATAGAAGTTCAGTTATCAATTCAAATATCAAAGCATTTTTGTATTTCTTTCACATCTTAAAAGAAATGTTATCTGAATTGTGCAGAAGGTAATTAAGCAATTCAAGTTAGCAGTTTTATACTTGTTACAAATAAAAATCGGAGGACCACATTCTACATAAAAACGACCCATTCAAATGTGTGACTCAGCAACGGTGTAGTTGGTTTTAAAGCCCACTTTAAACATTGCTAATGAACTTGACAGAACAGCAAATTATCTGGAGGGTTTTGGTTGGTTTTGTTGGGGGATGGAAAAAGTGCGTTTGCACTTGTGTGAAAAATGAACCAAGGCACATGCAAAATCTTTAAGAACTTTGCTACCCAGTTTGAAAGGAAATGCTTCTAGATTCAAAACAGTACACCACAAAATGAAGCAGGAAGTAAACTAACCTTTTAAAATCCTTTTTACTGAAGAAAAATTAAAAAGTTTCACAGCCAAATTAAGACTACAGTTTTAAAATAATTTATTCGGTCACATAAATACTTTGTAACATTTGCATGTTCCCTTTTTCACATCCTTGGCACACAATATAGCTCTTGTACAAAACTAGTGTAAACATCAATGGAAAACAAAATGAAGGGAAAGCTGGTTGACATACATAAAAATTCAATAAATAGCAAAAGGAGTGGATAACTGATGGTAAAGATCATGTAATTTCACTTGAATGTTTATTCAAAAGAACTTTAAATTCTTTTAAAAATAGTGAATTAAAATTCCATTTCCATCTTTCTACTATTTTTGCATTTAATCAGATACACCATAATGATTCTTTAATCCCAAGTCTTGAATGAACAACAGCAATTCAATGCAGTTGTATTACTTGAGACATTGACAGTTTCGGTTCACATACAGAAGGTTACAAAACAGTATTTGCAGGTTAGTGGCTTTGGACAGTACAACTTCTAAACTCCCACACCTCATTCCAACATGACATTAAGATTTGCCTTAATGAGCATTAGTGTATAATCTGTTCTTGATAAAGACGACGTCGGGCAGATGCTGTCGGACACCTGGGTAATGCTGAATGTGGTTGAACCAACGAGACACATTAAGGTATTTCTCCTTTTCTTGCACTGTGAGGTCCACCTGCATGGGGAATAAATACAAGGCACCAGTAACACCAGGCACTGCATCATGAGTCATAACATGTGGTAAGGTGAAATAAAAGTGGATCGTTTTACAAGTAAATTAAACTCAAGTAACTTGTTACAGTCCAGCGGTATTCTATCCTAATTTCACATAGCAGAACTCAAACCCATAATATGTATGGAAATTTAATCTACTCAAAGGAACAGACCTGGAGGTGGAATATACAGCTGCATGATAGAGAAGGGGGAAAAGCTTGCACAAATTTAATGCATCTCTCTATTCATGGGATCAGCATAGAGCAATGAGCAGTGCAGGAAAGAGTTCCACTACACTTTCATGTTCATTTAGCAGACAGTCTTGTCTCACAGGCAAAGCAACTACTTCATGTTTCAAGGTGTAGTAAGTACAGGAGTAAGCTTTTTCCAGGAAATTTCAGACTGGGTAGGAAAATTGGAAGCTGTTTTGTATAACTATTGCTCAAAATGGAATAGTTACTAAGAATCAGCATAACTTAAATGTTCAGATCTGCTAGCTTACATTATTAAGATAGCAATGGCCTGATTCAAATTACAACAGTAAAACAAACTGGAAACCTGCCCATACTTCATAAAAATGTTTAAAGTACCATCACACAGAACAGCTTCAAGATCAATCAGGAAGCAGTCTCTATCACACTATTGCAACAGCACCTTGTCACAGGCTGTGTGGTTAAGATTAATGCAGAGCTTCAAGCCTATCTTTAATCAGAAGACTGGCTTAGGTAAAGTTACAGTTACAGATGCAGATTCTACCTTTAAAAGTTTTTCAAATTTAGGTCAGCAGCATCCTCCAAGCTTTACTACAAAGTCTGCTATTATTTAGAATCTTTCAAGCCAGCTGTAGAACTATTCCCATCTTGTATCACCTGTATTACTATTCTTAATTAGCAATTTTATGTCTTCTTATTTCTCTGTAATCAAGTTGGCTTATCAATTCAGACCATAATCTCTTTTTTCACATTAACATACTACAACTGAATTACAAATGGGATAGTCCACAAAACAGACTATAAAACCTGTATCAGGAACAAAATGTGATCCTCACATCAACTGCCCTATCCTATCTCACCAATACCGAAACCAATCAGTGCAGGATTCACCTCACTTCATTTTCTGTTAGCCAGTTAACCATCAAGCTTAACTTAAATCTTGACAACGCCACAGTCAACAAAAAAGGGCACATCTGTAGGGGACAGTTTTAACAGATAAATAATGATCTAGACATGGCTAATATTTTCCATGTTTAGATTTCTAAAGCTAATCAAAGTTAATCTCCTCAAAAACTAAACAGATGGCATATTTCTTATGCTTTGTTCTACAAACACAAGGTTTTATGGATGCTGCAGGTTCACTGAAAATTTGGTCTTGGGCTCAAGACAGCTGGAAACAAATCTGTTTCAACAAAATGGATCACAGAAAGAGCTGAACATACTCATTTACAGATACTCAAGTGTATGAGCTGCTCTTAAACCCCATGTCTTGTCTTACATTTCACCTTGTGACACACCACCCTTTTGATTTCAGGAGGTGCCCATCAGATTTGCTGCTTCTCCTTGCTGTTCTCACCAACAGCCCAGCACTCAGCTTAGAACTGGGAAGCTTTAAATATGCAGCAGCAAAAAGACTGTAAGGATATATACTAGAAGATGAACCAGTAGAAAAATACTGAGGGAGAAGAATTTCAAGGAGTTGCAAAAGGGAATTCTAAACCAATGAAAAAAAGCATTAAAGCTCAATTAATGGGAAGTTATGAGCATAGTAACTGGCAGCAACCAAAAAGCAGGGAACTTGCAGCTGCTCCTGAGCCCAAGGAGCTGCTCTTCCTAGGGAATGTTCCTGCCTGAACACAAGCACAGCACTACAGATGTATCTCCTTCTGCAATTTTGTACTGTTATGAACCCCAGTTCAGGCAGTATGAGAAAATCTGCTTTTCTTGCTGCTGGCATGGAAATGTAAACATTGTTCCTACAGTTGTATAGTCTGATAGAAGTGCAGAGAAAAACCATAAAAACCAGCCACATATTTTTGCTGATCTAGAAATATAAGAGTTATTGGCAATTAATCAAGTGAGTAGCACTTACCAGAACAGCATGAACAAAGCGGGGGGAAAAATCTAGAATTTTAAAAGGCATTACAAATGAAGAGTGGAAGCTATGGTAATGTAACACTGTAACACTTTCACAAACTGCCTGAGTTTCCACAAGTGCAGCATATTCAGGACCAAAAAAAAATAAAGCAGTACCATTTAGGGAAAGTTGTTTTTGATCACCTGCAGTGTGTTACAACTAATGGTAGCTGGATGCTGCTGCTTGATACAAAGCTGGGGGACCATTTACAAAGTAACACAGTGGTTGAAAAGAAGAATGCGTGCACTCTAAGGCAATCCAAAACTACTGGAAGTGGAGAAAGGTATTTAAGTATGAGCAAATACTAAAATACTGAAACTTTAAGTTTCTTGAGATTACAATATTTTTTTTCAAAGTCTTTAATGGATAAGCACCTGGTTATGGAAAGGCTGAGCTAAATTTTAGATTTTGCAGCAGATACAGTATTTCCTTCCCATAATTTTATACTGATAATTCTCCATGTTTCTCCAATGTAAACCAAAAATAAAAGTCTGGAAAACCAGTCCTCTTTCATTCTGTTAGCGTAGTGAAAAAACATCTGAAGGGCAAAACAGACAGCTATGCTAATAATAAGACCCCTTTTTGTACTCTAGGCACAACAAGCAAGATATTTTTACTTATTTACATAATGTACTCTTATCAGTGAAATATATTAAAAAGCACTTTGCGGCATGCTCTACTTTTTACTTGGAACATAACTCTTAGGTTAATTGTTTAGAGATCACTTCCATGGCATTTTTTACAACATTTTGTTAGATGGGTATTTTCTGTTCTTCCTCATTAAATTAGATAATTCCCCCAAGTTAAGAAAGACTGCTGTTCTGCTGTTAAAGTAATTATTTGCTATTAAAGCAATTATTTTAATAGCAAAGAAGCAGACACTTAATTTGACAGACTTTTTTTTTTCATGTCATGAAAAAAAAGTCTTTTTCTTCCACCACAAAGCTCACTGAGGGGAACCAAGGTGGTTATCATACAATGCAACGCTAAGAGTTTCTGAAAGGGCTAAAATTACACCAGCATTAATTATATTTTCTTTCTGTAGCATTGGGGATGCAGGCATAAAGTCCCATTCCCACACCCTGCAGGTCAGAAAATCTAAAAATACCTGCCTGCATATGAACCTCTTCAGCATCAAGAACAGGATGGATAGATACTATCTGACTTTTTAAACTTAGCCTTTAGATTTGGGAGAAAGAGGAAAAACCCAGCAGCTGGATGGTGTATTTCATGACATACACATACTTTCACATCGCTTTGTCTAATTTTCTGCTGTTAAAGGAATAAGCTTAACCTTACACTTTTTTTTAAGTTAAAGCTGCTTCTTTTGCAATTTAGTTTAAAAACTATTTTTAACATCATTGCTTAGAAGAAAAGCATGTTACCTCAGTACTAAAATAAGCAACGTATAAGTGAATATTAACAAAAAGTCATGGCAAGCTGTTTATCATAGGAAATGTTCCTTATGGAAAAAATAACTCCAAAATAAACTACTATTGTAGACTCAATATAGTCCAATATTAGTGGTTCTGACTCAAGGATAACTGCTTAGTTTGTTTTGTACTTGATCACATTTGGTTTGACACCAACATTTTGACTGAGGCGTCTTCCATTTGCAGATATCAACTTCACCCACGAGTAATTTTCTAAACCTTATTAAAGAAATTTTCAAGTCAGAGATATAGATTTCAGACCACTTCCTTGGTTCTGATAACATTTTTGAAGTAGAAAAGCAGATCAATCATCATTTTGATTATTTCTCTTGAAATAAAGCTGGACTTGTGCTGGTCAAAAATATTTAAGAATGAAGACATCTGGAAACTTTTAAAAAATATAATTTAAAAAATCCCCTGGATTAGAAAACAAGTTCATACCACAGGGGGAATTTAATGCTTACTGATTGCCTAAGCTAACCTCAAGCAATGCTTCTAAATTCATGTTTTTCTCTGCAATCTTTAACCTAGCAGAACTTTATTGTTCATATTTATCCACATATATATTTCTGAAATTGAAATGTCTGTAAGACAACAATATTAATGTTACATACACAGAGACATCAATTATGTATGACAGTGTAGATCACATTGATTGAAAAGGCAGTATAAAGGATTATACTTCTTAGGTGTTTGTGACCTATATTATGATGCAAAACAGTGTGTACTACTTAGTTTCTGCCTTATTACTATGAGTGTGTATTTCTAATTAAAAGACCCAAAACAGATTCTATCTGCAAAAACCCTGAAACACTACCTGTGAATCTGATTCTCACCGACTGAAACAATAATTCTTTTCCCACAATATGAATTTTTAAACGTATCACACTTGTGTTTATTAAGACAACCAGAAGGGACAGGGAGAATGAAAGGCAGGCACACAACAGAAGAACTAAGAATTGTTGCTGTTCAGTAAACAAACTCTCAGTTCAAATGGATGAGGCTGGACAGTGAAGAACCAGACTCCAGAACACCTCCAGATAATGGGAAGGGCAAAATGAAGATGAGAGTGGGGAATGAATGTGAAGATGCATGATCTATATTCAGACAAACCAAGATACCACAGGTGAAGAACTGAGCTATAGGAGTGGTTGGTCTTAAAAACTTCCAACGAAATGTGCATTAGAAGAGTTTTAAAGTTTTACTACTTGGCTTATTCAGGATGATCATGGTATGTCAATAATAGTTACAGTATCCCATCACTAATGTCTGTGTTAGCATGTAGTTTTCAGTCTATCAAAAGCAGAGATGAACATTTAAGGTACTACCAGTAACGTTTTCAGATCATTTTTCTAGACAACCTGATGGGCAGCAAAATCTGTGGGTTTGCCCCATGTCTCCCATTTCCACCTCCTTTCTTAAAGGATCATCAGAAACATGTACTTGATATTTTGCACAAGGCTTAGCTGAAGCAGTGGTGGATATGACAAACTGCTTCTCTGAACCACATCACATGAGGAGATACAGCAGCTTTCCCTGCCTCCCCCATAAAAGCTCAGGGCAGAGCAGCAGCTCTGGACATACTCTCTTCTGATTACAAGAAAAATAAAAATAATTAAAAGACATTAAAAAAAATAAAATCACAAGATCAGTTCAAGATCAGGCCTCTATATGATTATCAATTCTGAAACCTTCAAAATACATGTAGTTCCTAGTTAGTAGATTCTAGATTTTCATATTTACTTAGAATAGTCACCCTGTTGCTTGCCCTTTATACTTTCCGATTCAGAAAATTACCTTCAATGAAATCAAACATTTCAGAAACAGATGCTGTACTATAAACCTGTCCCAAGTAGTGTCTGGATGCTTGCAGGCACCCAGGAGCACCAAGTCATTTGTTTTTACCATCTGTTCTATTTCCCAAAGCAATAACTTGTATCTTTTCATCTTGATTAGGTGGTCTACTCTAGAGCAAACTCTAAATTTAAAATATGCTTGGATTTTCCCCTGCCAAGTTCGTTTTTAAAGAGTCTCATTTGAATTGGTTCTCTCTTACAGAATATACAATCACATTTTTAGAAAATGCTTAGTCTTTTTTATGTCTGCATATCGTATGTGAAAGGTAACCCATTCTGACACTGTAATCAATACATCTATCGTATTGCTTAAGATATTTCACAAGGTAAATATAATTGAACAGAATTAATTCTACGTGACTTTAGCATGTTTTCAAAAACCTTCTGAAATGAAGCTTCTCTTTCCTCTGCTTGCACTCATTTGAACTTTTACTCCTGGACAGTCACGATACAGATACGTAACTTCTTTCATTTCTGGTAGAATTTCACTACTTGATTGCCCCTCCCCTCTGCTTCCATTTTGAAATGTAGTATTTTACACTTCTCCCAGAGCTCTCCTTTTAATTGTATAAAAGTAACCATTCACCCAGTTGATTGAATTCAATTCTCAGACACACTTGCATTTGTCAGAGGCATCTTCTTCTAATTATCCTCACTCCCCCCCTCAATTTTCTAATGCAAAACTGACTGATTTCATCTCTTCCCAAGAACTGAGTAGACATTTTTATGTGAGTCCTTTGGTTTCTTCCCACTCCAGAGAATGACAACGGCTCATTTACAAATACATTCCAGCCACCAAAATGCAAATAGTTTCTACTGCTTTAACACTTGGGGTTCAGAACTGAAGGTGCACCAATTTTTAAACACTTCATAGTAGCCTGAGTGGACTACAAATAAACTCAACATCTTCTCCACTCAGAAAAAAAAAATATTTTTGGGGTGTTTTTTTTCCTTTTCCTCCTAAGCACCAGCTCCCCATGTTATATTCATGTTATGTACCTTATCAAGTCTTATCACTTAAATCTGGAAACACAAATGACAATTTATTACAGCTCAAACTTTTTTATATGCATTAAGGAGCTTAATTTACATGCATTTGTATTTCTCTAATACTAACTAAGTTAGTACTTTCAGTTCTGACACATCTTTTCAGCTTTATTTATTTCCCCATGTACTTCTGTGACTGGAGTTCTGTAGATCAGCTGTTTCAGACTCCAACAGGCAAGAGTCCTCAATTCTGGAAACACAGGGATAGGTATCATGCTGGCTACATTCCGCAGAGCAAACTGAAACATTCTGACACTACAGGTCTTTCAACAGATTCATAGCTAAATATTAAAGAATAAAATGAAAAACTTAAAAACAAGTTTTATCTTCCTCTGTTCTGTAGGTCGACTTCTACAACAATAAAATGCCCTTTAAATAAATCACAATTATGATAGTTGTACATATAAAAATGATGCAAGTAATGCTTACCATAATATGATGCAATCCATAGTACATCAAAACGTCTGCTAAGGTAAAAATGTTTCCTGCAAGGTAGACTTTATCTTCAAGGTGCATGTTAAGATCCTAAAAAGGAAAAAGTCATTATACTGCTGTAGTATTGACTTTGTGAAACAATATATTATGGCAGTTGTTAAAAATAATAGAAATTTTCTCTGGAGACTACGCACGTAAAATAAACACCAGTTTTAAATTATCCCAACTCAGCAAACAAAACAAACAATAAAAGAAGAAAAAATTCTAGAAAGTAAGTGACAAGATAATAAAATAAAGTATCATTCTTTGACAGTCAGAATTAGGTAAAATTTAAATGCTGGTCTCTAAACAAAGTGCTTTATATATAGCAAATTTTTTGTAAATGCAAATGCAATTTATTTTAAGCCGACTCCACAGAAATACTTTCAAGTCTGTCTTTTCTCAGTTTCAAATTACTGAAATTCAAAAACTAGAGAGTTGTATATTTATTATAAGTGTAAATTCAAATGTTTACTATTTGATTAATAGAAAATGCAGCCCTATCATAAAAGCACAGCATCCTGTTCTTCCAGCAGCAGCTATGCCAGTCTTGCAGGACTCTGTGCAGCTAGTCAGCAAGGTTCTGGAACTCCAAATGTCTAAGAATCAGTGAAACACACAGGAATAGTGGGGTGGGAGAAAAGGTATTTCAAGCCTGATGCTGTTAACTTGATATTCATCAGCTGCTATCACTTGACACCTGCTTTTATTGATGTTGAAATTACTCCTAGCAATTCTTTGTGACTGATATTGTCAATTCGGCTGCTGTCCAAGTCTCTAAGAAGAGAGAATTTCAGCATTTTAAGATCATCTCTCAACTGTTCCAGATCAGAGGCTATGAGGGTGGGTAGTAGAAGGCTTCCATTCAGGTTCAATAAATAATTATTTCAAATGCTTTCTAACAGAAAGACTCCTTTTCATGGCTTTTTGTATGCAACTGTTCTCTGCCAGGAAACAAGAGGCTGACAGGCTCCGTGTTGCTCAAGTTTATCACTTCCCAAGGCCACAGGCATCACACAACAGCTCTACCTCTTTACCTATCCTTCCTTTTCTCCAAATCTTACCTACTTGTCATCCAATTTACGCACCTGTCTTGCCCCTACTTTTCTCTGAAGAATGTAACAATAAAATTACCTACTTTAACCTGGACCCCAGGATAAGCCAGCTTTGGTTCTACAATATTGTTTTCAGACATCTGCAAACACAGTTTCTCTGCTTTTCCTCAGATTTGGAAACTTCCCTTATCTGAAGGGAAGAAAAAGAAGCACACATCTGCTTAAGCCACTCCCTCCCCCTGCCCTAGAAACAGAGGTAAGCAGCTTAAACGTAACTAACGTTTGCAAAAATTTTAATTTTTCAGTCTCAATTACAGCACATTCCACTTTCAGACAACATTTTATTGAAAAAACAAGTCTTGGGTGAGGAGAGGGAGGTTAATATTTAATGAACAATTAAAAAATTGTATTTGGCCATAAGCATGTTACACTTTTTGCAGATACATAATTTTACTGATACAGGGATTTCCTATAATGCATATATTAAAAATAAATACCAAAACACAAAACTAGAATGCTGAGACTTTAAGACATTTAACCTTGCATTTGCTTTTGACAAGTTTGACTCCATTAAGGCATCTTACTATTCTTGATAACCTCTTCATGACAGGACTCCTGCACTTCTGTAGTACTTGAACATCCCCATGTCTGCTTTGATTTCTTATATTAGAGCAAATCAGGGAAACATATTAACCCCTGCATAGTTAAAATTCTGTAAGGTCAACTGCCCCTGGCTTTGTAGCTTCTTTTCTTTAGGCTGTTTGCAGCTTTGTTCATGTTAGTTAGTGCTCAAATTACCTCAAACATGTAACTACAGTTCTGTGGAATTTCCTATATGCAACACAAAGGCAAATCCAATGTTAAGAAGAAAAAACTTGCAGGAAAAACATCCCAAACCTAAAGATCTGCTTACTAGGAAAAAAACCCCACAAACTTGTCTGTTTTGAAACAAATTCTCTGACCAGCATTTTTCATTTCAATTAAACAAACTCCACATGCATTATAATGAAAACCAACACCACAGATATTCTGTGTTCTTCCCCTCCTTCCCTAATTCTTCATAGCTTAGGCTATGGAATCAGGATTTTGAAAAGTTAAAAGCTCATTATCTCTGAAGGTACCATCACCACAGTTATTTCCCTGCTGAAAATTTTGAATTTCTGCGTCAAAGAAATTACAAAATGCTCATTCTGAGTTTTATATTGCATGTGTACAGTCAAAATAGTCATCAATAAAAAAATCCTAAAATTTTCAAGGCAAGGTAAGCCATTACAACATGAACAATTATTTATTCTGGTTCATCAAATTTTATGAAGTCAGTTAACTGAGGAAATTAAATTTGACAAAAATTCTTTAGTCTTGTATAAATGAGCATTAGTTTACAATTCTGTTTTTGAACAAGTACTTTCCTCCCCTAAAATATAGACAGATATTCTGATTTTATTCTGCAAGTCACGCCAATTCATAAACACTATATTTTTTTTTCATGTGCATCAGGCACATTTAGTTAACCTTGCCTCATAGGTTATGCTTCCCATGGATGATTATATTACAGGCTAATAGTCAAATGTGCTAAAATTCTGAAAGTCAAGTTTGCTTAAGTGACCACAGTATTGAAGTGAAACAGTGTTTCTGTCCTGGAGAGATTAATGAAAATATGAACACAAAACTGTATAGAATTTCTGTCACATGCAGGAAATTCAGGTCTGCTGTCTGTCATCTGAATCACTTGTCCTTCATGTACTGGACACCACTACTTAAATGAATTCCATTTATACAAACCCAGGATTAAAAGACTAAGATAGTCCTGGAAGTTCCTTGCAACTATATAAACTTACAGTTGCATTCCCTGGGGAAACTCTTTCTCAAATTTCAGATGGGTACTTAAGGCATAACAGCATTATAATGCATTACCATACACTGAACAACTGCAGCGACTCAAACACCTTTTCCGGGTATGAGGGGGCGAACAGCAGCAGAAAGAATTGTTGCATTGTTTATGGACTAAGTGATGGATTTCCATTTACTTGTTCTAAGGGAAAAAAAATCCAATTTACAGCTTCTATCTAGCAACAGCTCAACACACCCCACTCAGCACACTGCTGAGCACCCCCCAGCATTTCTCACTGTCTGTTAAATATGCAATCCCATGGCCCCAAATCCATTTAATCTGCTCAGGCTGCTGAATCCCTGCCAGTCACTGCCAGTTGTGACAGTGGCTCGGATAAGGAACAGTCACTTACAACAGCGTAGGAGCTTCCAGTGGACCAAACCACACTCTGATTTTGTTCTGGGTATTTTGCCCACGACACCCTGCTGGTGTGTGTGCTTTCCTTACACACAGAAGCACGTCCTGTCCTTTCAGTCAGCAAGATTCTTGAGGTCATTTATGCCCTAAATGCTTTTATATCACTCGCACCATGCAAAGACAAAAAGCTGAGCATTCCCAAATGCTTCAGAAAAGCCCCTGACAATGCAGAACCCAAGAAAGGGTTTCTGCAGCCACATCCAAGTAGACAGATACATTTTTAATTCTCATGCAAGACTTCTCTCTAACTGGAAAACTGTGAGCTAAACCTGGTCTGGAAGAATATTATATTAGTGAATTTTCTGTAAAAGACAGAAGAAAAATAATCAACAAACATCACTGCAATCATAAAAATTCAATCATTAAACCTGTGTGCAAAAATATCCTGGTGCTAACAGAAGAAGTAAAGAAGTGAACACAAAACTGAAGTTTGGAAAGAGTTTACTGGAGAGGCTTGCCAAAGCAGGAAAGCATCCCATTCAGAACTCTCAAAAAAAGTGTAGAAAGCTGTGGATTAATGGCATGAACAGAGCATGGATTAACCTGCTTTTGTACCTGTAATTTTTCAAGGAAGCATATTAAATAGAAATTACAGCTCTTATTCAGATGTCTAATTGGATTTCATGATTACAGTCAGGCAGCACAGGAGATTGGGATAAAGCTAATTGAAAACACAGAACACTGTTCTTTCTGTATGAGACACTGCAAGTAGTACACAAAATTTCCTAGTTATCATTATCCTTCACAGGAGACCAGAGGTTTCTACATTTACGTGGATGCTTTTATGTGAATTTAACAAGCTACCAGTTATTTGTCAGAGGTTTCTAAAGATGGGGTGTGAGGGGGGAAGAATCCTCAGGTTTAAAATACCTAAAATTGATAAAGCAGATATATTAAAATCCCCTGAACAGAATTCACTAACACCTAAGTAGACATTTGATGGCACAGAGGTTCTCAGTTCCTTCCCAGAAGAGCAGAAAAAATACTAGGTATCCTGCATGACAACTCAGAAATTTTCAGATTTTTTTTTTCCTATGCAGCTTAATTTACCACTAACTGAACATCAAAGAAACAAAAGATTATACTATTTTATCCTGTGGAAAAGAAAGTTAATATAAGGGATTGTATATTATGCTATCACTGCAATTGACATTCATCATTCCTACGGCTCTGCTGAGGAATAGATTTGGAGTACTGCTCCCATTTATTTTGTAAAGTACAGAAGCACAAATCAAAATTAGACAAAACTCAACAAGCTCCTTATTGGCCCGTTCTGAACATCATGGCATTTGTTCTGGATGAATATAAAAACGCTGGTTGAGATGGTCTGTTTCACCATTAATTTCCTGCCAAGTAACACCTTTAGGCAACAAGTTAGTAAGAACAACTTAACAACCTATTTTTGTAATGCAAACAGAAAATCCTTCCCATTCAAATGAGCAAACATGAAACCAGTTATTTACTGACATTCTGTAGAACCACATCAGTTAAGGGTTAAATAGAGGCAGCCCAAAGTTTGAAGTGACTGAACTGTTTTTGGCACAGCTTATTATAAATTATGGCTCTAGGCTGCAACTGTCCCAAGACTGCCATTGTGTATGCCAGACACGCTGTAAAACTACAGCCTCAGACTTCCCTCCCTATTTTAGTTTTTCTTTTTTTTCACCTGTACTCCCTTTTGGCACAGTATACTTTAATGGTAGGCTGCCCCTTTTCTGATTAATCATGGTGCCTAGAGAACAAATTACAAAAAAAAAAGGCCTTAATTGCTATACTATGAAATTATTAGTGCTGAAACAATTCCACAGCAGCCTTGCGTTAAAATAAATTCTGGTTATTCAACACTTGCTAAAAAAAAATCCACTGAAAAACTTTTAAATGCACTTAAAGGCAGAGATTCTCTCTCAAGTAACACTGATTGTTTCTCAGTAAGAAAATTTTGCTTTGCTGGGAAACACTTGTTTTATCTACATATTTGTATTTCAGCATATTGTCTTTTCTACACAACCAGTGTCACTAGGGCCAAAGCTGAAAAGAGATCCCAGCTTCAGCAGGAAACTGCCATATCTCTGCATCTGGTTTTAATGCTCCAATGCAGTTCTGCAAATACTCACACATATGTGCTGACACTGCAGGTATTGTCACTAAATCCATCCTGAGCAAAGGAACTTTGTTATAACAAGACAGAAAACTTGCTTTTGGTTTTTATATGATAGAAAGCAAGAAAGGTAAATGGAAGTTAATTATTTTTTCTCATCCAGTCTTCTCACAGTTTGGAAGAACAAAAAGCATCACAAGTTTCAAGTTTATTCAAAGAATGACTGAAACTGACACTTGTCACAAAAGTTTAGACAACAGGGACCTCCAAGAGCCACCTCATCACACCACAGCTAGACCTGAAGTCAAAGCCTGATTAGCCAGTGCTTCCTTCAATCAGGTTCTAAAAATCCTAAAGGGTGGACTTTCCATGCTGTATCTGTAGAGTAACCATGACTGTGAAGGTTTGCACATTGAAAGTAAGAGCAGGTATGTTAACAAAAAGAGAAGCAATGTAAACAAAGTCATGATTAATCAATGGAAGATATTCCCTGCATACAATGAAACCAAGATAACTCAGATTATTTGAGGTTGAAGTGAGAGAAGGGTTTGTAAGGATTTTCACCAAACTGGTAGGTAATGCACGCATGATAGGCCTCAAGATCAAGAGGGGTGTCAGCTCGAAGAGTAACAAAGTTTTGTTTTGTATTATTTTAAGATGCATTTTCCTGGACTGTAACTAACATAATACTGCTTCAGTTTATCTTTGATTTCTGCACACTACCAGAGCCAGAAGTATTAGGACTCTGCCAGGTTCAAGCAGTCAACCTTGTAGCTCACAAATTTCTGAACTCACTCACTGGTGGCACTGAGCAATGCAGCTCTCCATCTAAAACATACTTTTAAAACTAGAAAAAAATAAACACTTAAAAAATTGATCGAATTTCACTGCTCTTTTATACACACTTTGCAAACAGTACTTAACAGTGTAAAGCAAATTTTTTCTTCAAGTTGTTGCCACAAGACTGCAAAAATACTTATTACCAGCTGCAAGGAGAAATAGAAAATAGTTGCTCAAACAACAAGGGGGACCNACCCTTCAAAATTTACAGCCACTGCTTGATGTATTTTACAGTTTTAGCTGTTGTCCTGCTTCAGTTGTCAGGGTATTTTTGTCAATAAAAGTGAAAAGCAGCAAGAGGAATAAAAGTCAGTACTTAGTGATACTGTCAAGCCCTTAGCATTTGTTAAATTTTATTCACTGGATGCTGATTTAGCACTGCAATCTTCTTCAAGGTCTAGTCATTCCAAAATTCAGTGACAAGGTAATTAAGTACTCTTTACCTTCAGAACTGTTCTAGTATCTTCCTTACTGGAGCCTCCATTCACTCGGGTCACTCTGTATTCCAGCCACTGCTGCACCACAGCCTTCTCCTCAGCACTGTTGCCCAGCAGCTGCTCCTTCCTAGCCTGCCTGACCAGGTGGGCAGCGATGGTCATCAACCCTGTCAGCCCAGGGCCATTGTTGGTCTGGAGAACAGGAACCTGAAGTGGAAACAAAAGTGTAAGACTAAACAAATAATTGAAGAATGCAGTCTCTATATGAATGGCTATTGTTTTTTTATGTTCTCTCAAAAGGACCTTTGAAGCAACAGATCAGAACTTGTAAGCACTTATATGGTAAAGGTGGTGCCATCAAAACCGAGTCTGTATTCACTTTTTGCTCTTTGGGGTGTTTAATTTTCAATTTTTAGAGAAGAACATGAAAAAAAACAAGACATCTTTAGCTCCAATTAAGCAAATTCTGCCAATATTAGGCAGAAATAGCATTGTTTACTCTAACACTGGTAGAAATCTTATTAACTGATTTCTAACTCATTTCCAAACTCAGGACTCTGACTTAAGACTGTGAAGTCAGTAGCATCCAACTTCTCTCTGAGCAAGCAGGCTGCAGTAACCACACCTCCTGAAAAACTTATTCCTATGTACTGCACCATTCCAAAAGGCCCTGAGGAGCAATCAGGAGCTCACTGGTACCAGCAGGACAACACAACACACCTCCAGCTTTAGCCATGATGTCTCTGTGAGTGACAGCAGCATCCGTTCAGCTGTGGGAAAGGAAACTGAACCACCACCTCAGGAAATGAAGTGAATGAACTGAAACTCACTGAAACAGGCTGAAGCCCATTCAGGCATTTAGGACATAAAATGAAAGAAACTGATTTAAATGCAACACTTTTTCTTTTAAAGTATTTGACACACAGAGCAGTCTGTTTATGTCCAGATTTATTTAATCTAAGGTGCAAGCTGAAAGCATAATATTGTTTTTGTATTGGTATGAAGAGTCTTTCACTATATTAAGTTTTTTCCACTGAACTTGCAGCCAGAAAAACTACACACAGACCTAGTTACTTGAATTTTTCAGCCTTGTGCTTTATGGTAATAGCACTAAAACACCATCTGGGCTGCAAAATAATTAAGGCAGCGTTTGCAACTGAAGAACTAAAGAATACAGATATTCAGGACTCTAACCATAAACAGTCAATTAAAATAAACCTCAAAACATAAGGCAACTACAGAGCTTCATTTCTCAACCAACCTTCTCCAGGACGGAGGATCAAACAAAGGGTTCACAAATTTATGACACTCCCAGCTCTACATTCCATTTTTCATGCCTTTGGTGCCTCTTCAACCATGGAACCTAATGTTTCCATGCAAACTGTGAAACATTAAGACATCTAAAACCACAGAATCATCAAGGTTGGAAAGGACCTTTAAGATCATGCAGTCCAGCATCCTCCCAGCACTGCCACTGCAACCCCTGAACCACTCACCCAGTGCCACATCCAGACATCTCCAGAAATGGATACTCCACCACCTCCCTGGGCAACCTATGCCAATGCCTGAGCACCACAAGAGAGAAAAATATTTTCTAATATCTAATCCGAATCTCCCTTATCTCGGCTTAGGCCATTTCCTCTGCTCCTCTCACTGCAGGCACAGTAAGTGGACAGGCTCCCACCCCACTACAACCTCGTATCAGGCAGAAGTACTTTAAAAGAATAAAATATTTAAGAGCAACACGTCCTCAATACATCTTCCTATTATTAAAACAGCACACTTTTCTTCCCATGTAATTTAATCAAGATAGCACAGACGTAATTCGCACAGGAAAAGGAAAGTGGTGAAAGAACAAGTGTAAGTCAAGCCAAAATCCCTTCCATGACACATGATGACCCTTCCCACAAGCAGAGGGAAGGAGTTTTCAGAACCTACAGGCTCGCAGGCAGCGAGGCCCCTACGACATCCACAACATATGTGGAATGGTGAGGGAAGGGCTGGAGGGAGCACAGGTGAGACCCCGCTCAAGGAGACGTCGACTGGGGGGCCGCAGCCACCGTCACATCGGCGTCTGGGGGGGAACTGCCAGGAAGGCGGGAAGGGAAGCTCGGAGGGAAGCAGCCATTGGGGAAAGTGGCCAGAGCACGGCCCCCCTCCCACGCGCGCCGCCGCCGCCGCCGCCGCCGCCGCCACCGCCACCCGCTCCAGGCCCCTCCTCGCTCCCTTCACCTTCCGCTCCCCCTGGACGCCGTACTTGTTCCCGCCCGGCAGCCCCAGCAGCCTC
>VYXD01003036.1:341194-390929 GCA_013397195.1 Hylia prasina
TCCTCCGCGCCCCGCACCGCTGCCGCCATCTTGCGCAGCGGGACACGCGGGACGCAGGGAAGGAGGGCGGCAACAACCGCTCTCCCCATTGGCGGACAGCACCCCGGCGGCGCCGAAGGAAGCGCCGCTGCCATTGGTCCGAAAGGGCCGGCCAGCCAATCAGCAGCCAAGGGAGGCTTCGCGTTCAGCCGTTCGGAGGGGACGGCTGAGCGCCAGGGTCACGGACGGCGCGTGCNGCTGCGCCGTGGCGCTGATTGCCACGTCCAGTCTGTCCTTAAACGCCTCCAGAGACAGTGACTCCACCACCTCCCCGGGCAGCCCATTCCAATGCCTGATCACCTTTTCTGTGGAGAAATTCCTCCTGATGTTCAGCCTGAACGTCCCCTGGCGCAGCTTTAGGCCAATTCCTCTGGCTCTAATGCAGGTTGCCTGGAAGAAGAGGCCGACTCCCAGCTGGGTACACCTTCCTTTCAGGGAGTTGTAGAGAGTGATACAGTCGCCCCTGAGCCTCCTCTTCTCCAGGCTCAGCAAACCCAGCTCCCTCAGCCGCTCCCTAGAGGACTTGTGCTCCAGACGTTCCCCAGCTTCGCTGCCCTTCTCTGGACAGCTCCAGCTCTATCCCCACACTCCCGGTGTTCCCCACACTCCCGGTGTCCCAGTCTGCTGGCCCCTCGCTGTTCAGTGCCATGGATGGCTCAGTGCCGCACAAGGAGCTGCCCTGATGTGTCCCTGGGAGACTCCCTCAGGTTGTCCACATAGACCGCCCCTCCCTTCTCCTGGGCTTCTCAGGAACCATTGCATTGCGTCTGTCCATCCGTTCGCCCATCCTGCCTTCCTTCACCTGGCAAATCTTGAACTTGTGCAAGTGCAGCCAAATTTAGTAAGGGAGCTGAAGTTTTGAGAAGAGCTGCATCACAAGGGATCTTGTGAAATGAAAGAACAGCCAGAACCAAGCTGCTACCCAAGGGCATCAAAGGAAGAGGAAGAGGGATAAAAGTTGGGTTAAGGAAATCATCCTAATCAACATTTTTAATAATAGTAGTGGAGTTAAGAGATAAACCCCGCAAAGTCTCAGCTGGCCATGAAATAGCCTGACTTAACTGCACTTTAGTGTATTTGAGATTTGATGAAGATGTGATTTAATCACCTTTCCAATTGAAGATACTCTGCTGCAGATGTCATATTTGTACGTCTGACCATAAATGTTAGGAATTAAGACAATTTTAGATTTCCAGGTTTATTTGTGCAGAGTATCAAAGCACGATTTCTGATAGAAGGCTACTAAACACCAAACTAACATCTTTTACCAAAAAGAATGAGCTAGTCTTGTCCTACTACTGACATTTTCACAATACAGACTCAGGGCTATCACTGCGTTAGTCATCTCAGATAAGATGATCCTGACAAATGTCCTGTTTCTCCAGTGAAACACTTTATCTTGATACAAGGTGACATTTAGATTTGTACCTTCTGTTACAGAAAAAGTCTGAAAGTGGACACTGAGCCTTCCTCTGGCTGGGGAGCAAATCTGAAATTGTGAGAGGATTTTTAAGCTTCATAGGATCTTTTATATCAACGTCTGCATAATACTGAATTTTAAACAAAACAAAACAAAACTGCCATGAAAATGGCCTTGTTCTTTGCAGAGCTTTTTAAAATTAATCGGCTCCTTTCTTTAGGTAATATTTTGAAATTATATTGTTCCAGCAGTATTCCAGTAGTGTTCCAGCTCTGTGATATCAATGAATGATCTAAAATTGTACAGAAAGGCTTCCTTTTCAGTGGGTAAATTGAAATAAATTCTTTGCCCCCTTTTTGAAAGCTAGTTGATAGTTTCATTATTGAGCAATTTTACTTTTGATAATGAACTATCTATTCAGTAAATATATGCCTACACTTACAGGTTATTTTATATATTTATAATTTTTAGATGCTTTGGAACCTAGAAGATGCGATCTACTAGTGTAAAATATTAGTACTGATGTGTTGAAATATCTATCAGTTAAAATAAAAAGGTCACAATTTCAGTCAGATAAAACCTGGGGGTTGTTGAGTGGTTGCTTCTTTTTGATTTTATTTTTTTAATGACTTTCCTCCCTCAAACCTCAAAGTTTTAAAGACCTTGGAGAAGAGGATTTTATAAATTAGATGGAGGAGATTAACTGCTTACGGTTGTGTAGTAGTTTTCCCTTGATATTGGTGTTTAGCAAAGTCTCTCTCCTTTTCTTTTCCTGGGCACAGTTCTCCCTTCGTTCCATTAGGTGGAGCTTTGTGATTAAGGCTGCAGAAGAAACTTGCTTCCCAGAGCAAAATAATTCACCACGAAATGGCTGGGGGAGGAGGTGAACGAAGCCTTCTTTGCTTAGAGGTATCGCTGTCCTGTACGCAAGCTTGAGACACAAAAATCTGAATCAAGACCCTCACATACAAGGAAAATAAATTGAAAAATCGATTTTGTCAAACAGGGCCCTGCTCTAATCTGCTGTTGTCATAGTCAAGTTCTGGATCTAAAATACCTTAGGTTATAAATTAAATGTCAAATATAATTAATTTGGCACTTGAAACATGAAGTGGATGACTGTCCTTTGGAGAAAGCCTGACAGCTTTATGTATGTCACATTGGTATCTGTTAAAATAAGCTTCACATGCCAGACGATCCTTGTGTGAATCATATTGCTGTTAGCTGTACCAGAATTTTGTCGATGGAATAAGTCTCAGAACAGTTTTCTCCTTAATTGTCTGAAGCTTTTACAAGACAATATAAATCAAGTGTCATCTGCATCATCTGTGCTGAATAGTGGTTTTATCATACATCAAATAAGCAATTTATTTCTTATTCATTACTACAGAAGCTATTGTTGAATATTTACATACAAATCTATATTTTATACAAATGGAAAATGTTTTCTGCCCTGTGCCTTGAACCCACTGCGGTTACAATTTGAATCCAGTTTTCCTTCCATCTTCTTAACTTCAGCAACAGTGACTGTAGCTGTAGCATCTTCCACAGGGAGGCCAAGGTTATAATTGAGTACTACTCCTTCCTCAGCCCATTTCCCTGGGACACAGAGATCCTGTTTGCACGGCCTCCTCCCCTTGCCCCAAACCAGAAGCAAAGAGGTTTTTTTCACATTTTGTGTTTTGTGCCCTTGCTTTGCACAATGAACTACGCTCACCTTAAGGCTTATTTATTCACAGGTACCCCTAGGGAGGTGGAGGAGGCAGGTTTGTCCAATGGACACTTTTACTCAATTGTTGAAATAAAAATGTCAGTATGCCATGTTATTTCCCACTAACAGGACCAGTAGGACCTTCCTAATCCACACCTCATAAGAATTCCCTGAGCAGGGTGCTGCAGCAAGGTTTCACCATTAATTTTTAAATGTGGGCAACAAACTGGCTGAATGTTCGTGGGTTATACCCTTTATACTACCTGTGTGATCAGGATATTCGTTTAGCTTAAGAAAAAAAAAAAAAAAGACTGAGACCATGCTGCACATTGAAATGAGGGGAACTTGTGCAGACAAACTGGAGAATCCAGGCTTGTTCCTGGTTCCTGCAGTGGCTGAATGAAACAAAGATGAAATTGACTTTTAGCGTTTTTGAAGTGCTCTTGGAAAATTGAACACACAAATAGAATGGTTCTTGTAACAGCCAACTCTCCTCTGCTTCAGCTTCTCTTTTCTTCTCCTTAACCCCGTGCTCAGTAAGAGAAACGTGAGCCCTAGGTCTGTGTTAAAATTTAGCCATTCTTGTATGTGTCAGGCAGAAAACAACTCTACAGTAATATTTTAAACCTAAGAGGCACAACGTTTTCTTTTTGCCTCATTTCCACTAGGTTACACTGACAAACGGACGGCTAGTTTGAAGCCTTTCTGCAGGCAGGGACTCAGAGAGGTTACTGTCCCAGCAGCTGATTTTACCAAAGTGCACATTGAAGGAAACAGGGAAGGGAACATTGCCTTGTGGTTACTGCTATGATAGTGCACCACCAAAAGCAGGGAAAGGGAGATTTGTTATACTTCTGAGAATACTGACCTCATGCACATGTAGGCCTTAATTTAGCAAGAGATGTACATATTTATATTCATTTCAGTCAGGGCAACAGCAGGATTCGTCACTGACCATTATAAAATTGACTGATTTCTTTTTCACTTCTGTTCCATGGAAGACAATTGCAAGTCACAGTGCTTCGCAGGCACTGCAGTGAGTTAAGGTCATCATCTTAGCTGCAAGACAGAGCCAGATCCCCAGGCAGAATAGCTGCATTACTGCACTGCTGCATAAAAGCTAATTAGACCAGATAAGAGGAAATCAGCTCCACACTGCCATGACTAAAGTGTTCCCCAGGCCTGACTCACTTGTGCATAGTTCAGAGTTCCCTGAACTTTGTCTCTTGTAAGAATATCTGCTTTTGGATCTCAAAAACCTTGTGACTCAATTTTGAAATTAAACAACTGTTGAACATAGGTGACAGTTTGGGTTTGATAATTCCAAAATAACTTTGACTGTGTTCCATGGATTTGGAGACCAGTCAACAGGGTGTGTATATATTCATAAACACATATATTCATCTATAAAAATGATCTCATTGATGTTTCTTTGGAGTATTTTTTGAGAGAAAACCCAGGTAACTTTATTCTTCAATAAGGAAAGAGTCAACTCTTCAGCACTGATTGTTACGAGGTTTATTTTCCTGAGACAAGAAAATATGGACCTACACAGAAAATTTACTGAGAGTTTGGTAGAGACATATTCTGCTCTCAGTTTCATCCTCTTGAGTCAAATTTAGTATCCTTTTTTTCTCACTTGCTTTCCAAATTTGAAGATATCATTTAAAAAACCCCAACAAATATTGCTGGGGGTATGGAAATTCAGATTTACAAAAAATGGCACAGAAGAGATCAAATTGATGTCTGACATACCAACCTGAATGCTAAGATTTGGTTCAGCAGGGGACCACTGTTTTTTTCAGCAGTCATGTGTGTCTGGCACAAGCAGTTCTGTCCCTGACAGCTAAATAGATGAAGCAGATGACAGATTTTAAAAGTGCTATACCCAGAAAAGGACACCTGGTTTATCATGTGTAAATGTGGTACATTTGGTTGTTGAAATATAATATTCTGTTTCTTTTATAGATAAGTAAGTGCTGGGGTTATTCTGCTGTGTTTTTGAGAACCTGACCATTGTAAGTGAATTGCTGTTTTTAGGGGGTTTGCCCTAATTACATCATGCAGAGTCCTGGGATGAAAAGGTTAAGTTATTTCAGTGTACCCTGTCAGTAACGTGCCACGATTGTCCAGACTAATTCTGTGCTTTGTTCTCCAGCTAAGGCTGTGCTCAGCCGGAAATATGTCCTGAATATTCACTAGATGGCAGGCGGGTCAGGGGGCTGGAAGTGAGCCTTGCCCACTCGTCACACAGCCCTCTCTCTTGCCTCCAAAAGATCAGTTGGTCTTCCCCAGGCCTCTACAAAGCACATTTGGCTCGCTGTACTGGATATGAGTTTGCAGTCAGCGGACTAGAAGCTGATCGAGCCCTCTGCCCACAGGATGCTGGGCCACGTTGTTTCTGACAGATTTGCTTTTGCCTTTTAGCCGACAAGGAGAAGATGCCCGATCAGTAACAGCTCGATCAGTAGCAGCTGTTGTTGAGAATGAGGCTTGTGTTAGAGAAGTGGATGTGTTAAAGAAGTGCTGTCAGCACCTGAGGCAGGCTCTGATGGCTTGTCTTCAACAGTAGACTCCTGTATTTGCCCTGCAGGAGACGATGGCAGCTCGTCGCGAATTTTTTGTAGCAGAACATCTTTCCAATGCTCTGTGATGCCCCAGGATGAAAGATGCCCTCAACATTGCCCTTAAAGTGGTGATCTCATTGCAATGCCAGTATGCACAGCCTTGAATACATCAGTGCTTACTGCAGGATCCTTTGGGAGCTGTCGTGACACAAGGTCAAATTCAGCCCTCATGTAAACTTGTGATGCTTGCTTGACCCACAGCTCTGTCACTGTAACAGAAATGCTGTCAGCTTTCACCTCTCCTGATGTCCTTGAAGAAAGGGTGGATTTGAAAGGGGATGTCACATCACTATCAGATTATGCTAATGTCATAGGTGAGTCTCACAGGGCTCTAAGAATGAACCACATTTTAAAATAGACTTTCCTATAGTTCTCTGTTTTTCCATTAGTGGTAGTTGTAGGAAAGCCATGAGTGGCCATCAATTGCTTTTCCTGTATCAAACAAAAAGTTTCCTCAGTGTTGAGTTGCAGTCAGATGCATTTAGGATTCCTACTCTGGTGTGAGAATTCCTGAACTGGTGCACCTCTTCTGATTTTAAAGATCAAGCATTCTTCAGATTTTAAGGACACAGCTACTCTGCAGACAGACTCATGCTAATGCAGTTATTGGTACAGATAAGTCTCTACTGAGGATCTTAGGTAGTTTTTGAATCTGTTGCAGGGCTCAAGTACTTCCATAGAAGCAAGGCAGTTTTTATTGCCTGTTCATCTAAACCTAATCAGCACATCTCTGAATAAGAAATGGTGGAAAACATACTTTTTTCCCCCACACTTTTCCACACTTTTTTACACTTTTCTAAACTACTGCTGCTTGTGGCTCTGTATCAGTTGAGAATTATGGAGAAACAAATGCTCATGTAGTTTCAGTTGCCTTATTGAGTAGTGAAATAGTTGGGACTCTTGAGAGCAGCAATGGGAAAATCTCACTTTGAATAAACCTTTGAATAAACCTGTATATTTTAGTGTTTAGAGAATGCAGTAAAACTGCTACTAAAAAAAATAGTAATAAATTAAAAAAAGAAGGAATCAGACTTAGTTCCTAATCTAACCATCTGACACTTCCTAGAGCAGAGTACCTGCACATTTTCTCTCTAATAGGACAGAAATGAGCAAATACTACACAAGCACATTTGTCTTTTCTTCTTTTTGAGTCACTGAGGAAGCACTCACTAAAACTACGTTCAGAACACGAAAAAAAGAAAAGAGCAACAGAGACATGACAGAGTGAATAGGTAGGTGTATTTATGCAGACATGAGCTCTGAGAGGCTCCTTCCTTGAGCAGCAGGCAGCCTCAAAGGAAAGGTAAGAAACCCTTCCTCCTGCAAACATGGTTTGAGACAGCTTGCATGAAGACAACAGGAGAAAATGTCAGGCCACAACCAGAAAAATGAAATTATGGAGCTAATGACTGACCAAAGTTTCAGTTCTCTTTCATATATGTGCAGTCACAGGGTTCATTTGCAGCAAAGCCCCCTGAAGCTGGTAGTGCTAGTGAAAGTAAATGTAAAGTAAAAGAGGAAGGCTTCTTCATTTGTTCTTTGCTTCTCTTTACTCAATCTCTTTCAACTTTTAATTGCTGGAGACAGAAATCTACGAAGTAAACAAACAAATTTAAATATAAAATTGGAATTAAGCAGTACATTTTATAACTTTTAATGCATCTTTTTCCAGTAAAGCAACTTTCTGAAAGGCAAAATGTGTTTGGAATATAAGTTATAGACCCAGGCCAACACCAACTCTGTCTGTGGCAGGCTGTCTTTGTGAGAATAAATTGACATTTAGCTTTTGGCAAGCATGTTTGTTTGATATTAGCATATACTTCACTGAAGGGAAATCTATATTAGTATGGAGATGTCAGATGAAGCTCTGCTACTGAGATTCATGTGCTTTATCCAGGATTGCAGGAAGGAGTTACATAAAAACCTTATGAGTTTAAGAATTTCAGGTTCTGTTAGCCATAATCCATGAGTGTGATAATGGATCTACCAGAAGAAAACAGGATCACAAATAGAAAATTATCTCGTTGTCCAGCGCCTCTGCAAAATCACACAGTTCCTCCTTTTCCTAGGTGTTAGGGTGGTTTTGGTTTTGGCTTGGTTTTCTTTTTTAAATTTAGTTTTCTGTACTGATCTCTCCTCCTTTTCCCTGTTGCTCCCTGCAGTGATCTTCAGTCTTGCTTTGCCATTAAAACTTGTCAAAACTATACATGAAGAGATGGACTTTTTAAACCAAGTGTTTATTTACTTCTGTTTTGGAAAGCATTTTGTGGGGATGAGGAACGAGGATTACGTGATGATGAGTATGAACCGATTACAGCGAGGAAGTATAATGCAAAGGAAGCAGGCTGTGGTTCTAAGCTGCTGGGTGTTGTTCAACACATCAGTGACATTTTGAAATATCTGGTTTAGAATTATGTGAGCCTACAATCTAGGTGACTGTAATTGAGTTTTACTTCTTGGGAGCTCACAGAGGTTCAGACGGTGGCTTATAAAATATACGCAGAGATCAAGTGGTTTGAAATTCAGGCTGGTTTTCTTTCTTTCTTTTTTTTTTTTTTTTTGGTATGGGAAAAAGGAATAAACCCTCAAAACACTTTCATTTAAGGCCAGTTCCTACCAGCAAGGGAAATTTAATCTACTCAAGCCCCCAAATCATTGAGTACATTTATTCATTAAAGTAATCAATCAGTGGAAATAGGTTTTTCTTTTTATATATTAAATGGCAAAAATGATGAGTTCATAAAAATGTCAAGAAATTTTCATCTCTGCTATCTCTTTTCTAAGGTCAGCTGTCTTCAAACGTATTATCCCATTTGTGGGAATCTTACTTATTCTGTCTTTCTTGTAGAAAGCCGAGCATTGAGTATTACACAGAGATTAAAACTGAGTAGAAACTATAGAAAATGTCAAACATAGCAGAAATCATGACACTTGCTCTTTTGACTAGTCACAAAAGCATCAACAGTTGTTAATTTTTGAAGCTAGTATTCTGGCAGTGTTACATTAATACATCAGTCACAGCAACTTCTTGTTTACATTTTTGCTAGCATCTACAAGTTTGTCAAGATCTATCCTCTCTTTCCCTTATGCAGTTGGCTTCTTTTATTTTGACACATGGATCCTTGCCAAGAAGTTATGTACTTGCTCATCATCATTTGGAAGCAGGAGACAGCATTGGGATTATCATTTTTCTCTACTACTTATAATGCAGTCTGCTTCTTTGAAATGTTTTGGTGGAAAAGACCAGGTGAATAAAAACATCAACTGTCCATTTCCCATGGGAAATAAAATTACATGCATTGTTTGCCTGACTCAGTCTAAACCTAGAACTTAAGCTCCTTTTATTTTGGGAAAGGTGAAGTGACTCCCAGGTTGTCTTTGAGCTCTAGTTCATTTAGGAAAGGAGGAATGTAAAGTGACCAGCTCCATGAAATCAGTATGTTACATCTGCAGACAGTCCTTTAAAGCAGACTAACCCAAATTACGAAACACTCTTTAAGACCTCTGGGTGAGAGACCTTACAATTGTCGTAATGAGTCTAAACCTCAAAAATGTAAACAGGTAAGGAAGAGATGAAATAAAAGGCATTGCCAGTATTTTGGGTGATGTAGCAATTTCTTAGATGGTGTTTCCAGATCTTCCCAGGAAGATATGGGACCGTGGGCCATGCCCCAATCTCTAGAAGAGGAAGGATGTTCCCAGGTAATTTCCTGAAGTAAAATTCTGTCCTGAAATGTGTTGTTACCAAACCATTAGTTTGTTACTGTTGAATTTAGTGACAGGTTTAACTGTGCGAGTGTAAAAAAGACATACTGATCTTCCTCAACAATGCCAGGAATATCTGCTACCTCTCTCAGCAATGCAGCTCCATCTGTGGCCAATTGACAGAGGAAACTGACTGACAGCAGCCCTGAAGTATGGACTAATTAAATATATCATAAGTAGGTTGCAGTGAACACAAATCAGCTTGACCCAAAAAATTTTGGTTCCCAAATGTCAGCAAGATTTTCTGTTTAGCTTTGTAATATGGTCAGGGTCCAGAAGCAGTCTTTAAATAACAGAGGCATCTTTGATGTCAATTCTTACTCCTCACAGTTTTAAAGTTGCCTAACAAATATCCGTGGAGCAAGCAGACTCTAAAGGGCAGCCAAAGGCCTGTTTATGTGGTGGAATCAGCATGGGGTAAGGTAAGATGAAAACTGAGGGTACAGAAGCTGTCTGCATTCATTCTTCACAGGGAGAGTAGTGAGCCCTCAGGGTGTGCTCACATGGCCCCAGCCAGTGCTTGCTGAGGAAGTTTAAGGGGTCACTGTCTCTGGGTGTCTGCTTTGTCCTTTTGCTGGAGATAATGGCCCTTATTACAGCAGAGATGGAAAGGAGCTCATGGCTACCCTTCCACAGTCCTGTTTCAAAGCCTGCTGTGTTCATTGAGATTAGCCATGAAGACTGATTTTTGTTTATGAGCTGAGCTGTTTATGGAGGCTGAAGAACCAAACCACACTTGGGTTTGCTGCCCCAGCTTAGGGAAGAGAACTGCTGACAGAAGCATGGTGCAGATGCCATAATGACATAAAAGTTTTAAAAGCAACCCTTTGTGAATGTAGTGGAATAAGATATAATGTACTTAACGATTAAAAGCCTCTACACAGGCGATCAGGGCAAAATAAGTGGTGGCTTGCATGTTTTCAGTTTATGATCTTGTACTAACGTCTTGGGCACATCAAAACATAACTCTGCAAATTTCAGTTATTCAAAGACGCAGTAAACCTGTTTCTTTTGGGGCAGAGTAACATGATATTTTTTAGTTATTTTACTAGAATTTGGCAGTCCTTGTATACAGGATGACATTAAACAGAGCAGAACTTTGCCTGAGTAAAGAAGTGCAGCTACAATGCAGCAACAAACATTATCCCTAACTGGGATGATAAAACCTGTTCAGGTCCTGCTGAGCATTTCCTTGTATGCCTACTGCATGTGCTGCAAATCAATTTTTCTTGAGATTTTGATGTGTTGTACAACTCTTAATACATATCCTAGGCTTTGGGACAGCTTTCTATAGAGATGTAGTGTTCAAGTAAAGAGATCAAAGGGTTTGCTACGCAATCTTGGAGACAGTCTACGTAACTTGGAGATCAGTTTGTGGAATAGTTCCTCAAACACTCAGCAGAGACCTAACAGAATATCTTTAACTGCTATGCATTTTTGGAGGAATTCAGGTATCTTAAAGGTATGAAGAAAACACAGTTAAGTGTCAAGCCACTCTAGTTTGGGCTCACAGCTGTAGCATCCCAGCCTATGAACTAGGAATGACCAGTCTTTACTACTCATCAGAAATACCTACAGATTAATTAATTTATTCTACAAATTAAAAATATTGTGAATACCATTTTATGCCTGTAAACTAAGCTTATCTTCTGGTCATTGGCAAAATGACCTGTTTGGGGATAAATGGGGTTATGCAGATAAAAGATTGGTCTATATGCTATGTGATTTAGCACAGTTGGTTAGAGCATGGTGCTGATAAGGCCAAGGTTGAGGGTTTGATCTCTATAAAGGTCAGTCACTGGATTGATGGTCCTACTGGGTCCCTTCCAAATCTGAATATTCTGTGATCCTGTGATCCTGTAACACATCTTTCTCCTCTATACCCAAATCTTTGACTCTGTGTAAATTAATATACCCACTAGCATGTTCCACTAGTAGGTACAAGTCACAAGATTGGATGTAACAATATACCATGCAACAAGTACTAAGATAATCTGCTGTAGCAACCCCACCAGCACTGAAACTTTCCTGACAAAGTTTCATCTCCACTTGGCTGGGTCTAGTCAAGGGGGAGGATTTCAGGAACTTCAGGCAAATCTTTTGCAACAGGTTTCCTTATGACAAAAATATACTATGTCCTCATACAAATGGTTTTATGGACACCCTGAAAGGCAGCTGGGTCAATATTGATAATAAAGAGGAGAAACCTGGAGACCTACAGCTCTTCCATGCACCATTACTCACACCAAAGAGCAAGTGTTTGACATTTGGCATTTACAAGGATTTTGCTGTCATGGAGGCACTCAGCTCTGCTCAGCAGGGTTATTTTCCGTCCTCCACTGGTACTGGTGCCAGAACAGTAGGTCACTACTTGTTTGAAAAGCAAATACATGAAGGAGTACTTGGATTTGCAGAATGCTTTGTCTATTTTTATTTCACAGCTTGTCTTGCTTTGGCTGCACTTTATTACATCTGAATTCTGTATGGGCAATGGAGCATGTGTTGTTTCTGTCCTGTGTTCTCTGCCCTGGAACAAGTGATGCTGGTCAAATGGCTCTTATTTTGTGGTTCTACCAAAGCGGGAATGCAAGTCGCAAACAGGTGGAAGAAAATCATCAGTGTCACTCAAAACCATTCCTTTCCTATTCCAATACTTGGACTTGAGTTTCCTTCTTGAGACTACCATATCAACTGAAAATGCTCAGTAATTCATACAGAATCCTAAGGAGATGGACATCCTATGAAAACACACCATTCCAGGCCCAAATGGACTTGACAAGGGCAGTTCAAATGAGAGCTCTTGGGGTAAGCCTTCTGCAACCACTGATCCTTCCTTTCTTCATTTGTATGATAACAAACCACATTATAACAGAAGGGAAGAAGTACGTAGAACTCTGAGGAAACACAGGGCAGCTCCTCAGGTAACTAAATTAACCCAGTTTCACTGTAGCCAGTGATGTATACAGTATTCACTGAAGTTACACCGATTTTTCCTGTCCAAGGATGAGGCTGACAGTGTTTGAACATACTGTTCTGTAGGCTGCTGCTCTCTCTGTACATCTAGGTGGGGTAGAAATCAGAGGGCAAATGCAGTCTTCAGGCAACACTTCAGAAGTGTTACATTTTGTATCAAAAAAAGGTAAATTATATTCAGACTGAGTTTAGATCTTTTCTCACAGCTTAGTTTTTACAGAGATGTGGACACTGCTCGTAGTAGTTGAACTTTATGGTTGTTGTCAGGGCCCAGCCACTTGGAGGGCTTGCAAGTGCAGCTGCTTGCTGAACCTCACAGATGAGAGGCAGAAACTTTTCACCTGGCCTGATCGCTCACATAGGTACATATATGCTCATGTTTATAGCTGCAAATAGTATATTTTAAAAACAAACAAAATGAATGCAAATGTGAAATGGAGACATAGGATGTAAAACAATAAGCGTGTTGGGGGTAAGGCCCAGTTTCCGGAGGCTGCTGACAATTGCCTTGTGCCATAGGGAGAGGTGCTGCTTTCCATAATGCATGGAGCCAATTATACCAGTGTCTTGACAGAGGAGAAGGGGGAGAAATCTTTTTGCTGACCCTGACAGACAACAAACTTCTACCCTGAAGCCTGATGTCTGATTAGTTTTTCAGTTTTTTTACTGAAAGGCTGTTAAGTAATAAAATGCTTTCTTCCTAGGACCAATGCTATTTCATTTACCAATATACCATTTGATGTATTCCTTTTAGGTTTTTTCTGACATCAACCTAAATACTTGTACTACCCCTCCTGAAGATGTGGAATTGCAAACTGACAAGTCCAGTTAGAGGGAGCTGAGTCAGTAATACCTCCAGAAATTAAGGAGGCAGAATATTTATAAGCAATTCAATGTTTTAGAGTACTTTTCATAAAGAAAAGATCTAGCAATTAGGTACTAATATAAAAAGAACAAAAAAGTATACTTAGGTTTACGTAATGTGTTTTGCATTCTGACCACACAAAAACTTAAGTATTTGATTTTTCTCTGAATTTTATGCCTTTGATAAATTTAAGATTATTATTGTATTTAAGCCATTTTGTGTCCTCAGAGGGAGTTAAGGCACTCAGCACTTGCAGAATTGAAGTAAGGATGTGAGCAGTAATTTGACCACTCTTGAATTGTATTGCCTAATATCTGAGAAGGATCAGGAAGACAATCCTTAGCCTTGAGCGTTATATACAAATGAAATAGGGGTTATCTGGGGGCAGCATAATTCATTAAATGTTCCCTCTAAATGTAAAACACCAAATTCCCTCGACACAGTCAGCCTTCCTATCTGCAGTCTAGTTGTGACATAAAAAAAGATATTACAGTAAGAGTAAACTGAAATTCAGAAAAGCCCTGAAGTTCACTGTTAAAGCTCATTCTATTTTCTCATTACACCTTTTAACAAACAGACAGAAAAAACATTGTAGGTATCACAGTCCTCTGAAAAAAAATCTCTGATTTTAGAAGATGGGACTAGATTCTTAGGTGGTATCAATCAGAAGATTTACATTAATTGTAATCCAATTACCCTGTAGCTCTGTCAGCTGAGAATCTGATCCAGGAGCTGTAACAGAAAAGCATCCATGTGTAGCTTCATCTTCCCCTCATACATCTCTCTTTTACTTCAGGCCAGTCTGGGAAAAATTTCAAACAAATACTCTGATCAGAATTTTATGGAGACTGAGTAGAATTACACTGGGGCAAAAAACCCAGTTTATTTCAAGGGAAGATGTAAGGTGACCAGACCAAAGTTCAAAAAAATTTCATCACTGTAATTATACTATGAGATGTATACATCACCCCATTACACAGACTACATGTTCTTACCTTTGGTATATTTATTCCTGCATCAAACCCTCTCATGGAATAAAGAAGAAATAAATAAAGAATCCATCCAATTTGACCAAGCAGGACAGAACAGGGTAAGTAAGTTGTTTGCATAAAGTTACCCAGGCAAACATAACAGAAGAGAATGGGTCTTTCTCCTGCTGGGCTAATGCCACAGTCCCCAGACCACTTGTGCCTGCCTAGGTCTCCTTCTGTTATTTAATTAATACAGAGGCTATCGATAATCTTTGGAAAGTCAGTTATTTATTCTCCAGCTTAACCAACACAGAAAAGTGGAAACGTCTGTCTTGTGAGCTGACAAATGGAGAGTGCTATACAAAGGCAATTGATTTTAAATTCTGTTGCCACACCATTAACAGGAGAGCAGCCCAATGACTGGGATAGTTCAAAGGCCGTCCTCTTGGCTCCACCAGCACTGCTCAGTGCCCTGCTCATATCCTGTGGTGTGACAGACAGAGGCACACAGGGAACCAGGTTGGTCCCCCTCCGTTGTACAGTCCCAGCTGTGCTCACAAAGCACAGCTCAGGGTGTGAACGAAGGTACTGCTGATGGACATTCAGTTTTTCAGCCAAGTGACCCTCGCTTTCATTTTAAATTAACAACAAATGTGAAGGGAACCTCAAAAAGTCTTGAAAAACAGCATTGTAGGACTTACCCTAAATGAGACTATAAAAATATATAAAAATTTGTGGAGAAAAGGGAATGGAAAAACCCTAAAAAGGAGCATTTATGTTTCTTTTTCCTTTTTAGGAATTATGTTTTAAAATTTTCTCATTTAAGTGCTGCTCATTTATATATTTTAAAAGTGCTCTCTTTTTTGTTCAGCCTCTCCCACAGTAGGTCAGTCCTGATTCTGTCCACTGTCCACTGAAGCAGATATTAGTATTTCCTCATGTTTGCATTAATCTTAATACATCTAGGGTCCCTCTAAAACTTTAGAATACTTTTTAACTACAGATATTTTTAAGTCCTTTAAGATAGAGTTTGTACTAAAAATGATGTTACAAGTGGGTAGTAGAAAGATTTTGTTCCTTATTAAGCTGTGACCATGCAGAACTGCAAAGGAGACAGTGAAAGAAATAGGTGAATCTAACAACTTACTGGCTTTTTATTGCCTTAATATGGTGAGATAAAGAAGAAGCAAAAGTATGCCTTTTCCTGAGTGATTCTTGTTTTATTCAAAATCCATGAGGGCTTACCTTAAAAATATATGATGCTATTGAGTTCAGCAAGCTGCATGATTTATTCAACCGGGCTCACCATTTCTTCCTGTCAGTTATATGTGATCAGTTATTGAAAGTGTCCATCACTCATTATATATTTATTTTTTGGAGTTTAGAGACAGTCTTTTAAAAGACTTTCACAAGGGCATATTAGGGCCCGATACTGAAGAGGTGACTTTCACCTGGTCAGTGAAATAACTGTTTTGGGACACATTATCGTTGATACAATTCCTTGCAAGCCTCATGCTCCTGATTTACCTCAGCCCTGAGAATCTGTCCTGTTATCACTGACCTTGTACCTGCCCATTTTTGGTGCAGTTTTGCTCTGGCACAATGCAGTGTAGCTGAGACATTTTTCCAGAAAAAATGCAAAATGTTATATACCATCTCATGTCAGGTATTCTGTACCTCAAATTGGTGGAACAAAGCATGTTATTTCCACTTAGTGGGAAGAAACCAACATTGTTATTTCTACTGCTCTAGTGTCAGGGCTTCTTATTTCCACTGCAGTGATTGTGCAGGCTCTCATAACCAATAAGCCAACATCCACCCTGCCAAAAAAAACAACAAAAAACCCCTTAACTGGTCAGAAGCACATTAGAGCACACAAAAGAAAATGACTCAGGCTGCAACTAGAAAGGAAATGTCTATTCTCCTGATAGTAGTGTGGAATTTGACTAAAAATTACATTTTTCTGATAGATGGACAATCTCTAGATCATTTCCAGTTCTCTTGATGATTCAAGTAGAAAAAAACATTCAAGTAGGAAAAAACAACAAGCCAAGGACATGTATAGATTCCTAACTTCAAAAGGGGAAAGATAACTTGTACTACTTGCTTGTGGTTGTGTAAAATAAATGCAGTTCAGGTTTAAAGCTTCTGGACACCACTGGTCAGATCTAAAGGGCCCAGATACATCATATCAGACAAAAAATGTCATATCTCTCCAGAGCAGGGTAAATTCTAGGAGGATTTCTTCTGAATAAGGGACACAGCATCACTTCTCAAAATTTTCTGCAGTCAGAAGCAGCTTCAGGGTGAAACAGTGGCTCCCTGAAAACTTTGTCACAGAGCTGATGTGAACTAGTTCACTGTGAACACTGCCTGTGTCCCATTCCCAGATTGCTCTTCCCACTTTTTAACCTCAGCTGCCCTCAGTCTCCAGCCCTTTGAGTGACCTTTCCTTACAGCACAGCATGGTGCTCTGACCTACTCCAGCTCCTAACAACAAGCTTTCTGTTGCACAGCATGTGAACCTGGGCCAGGAAAAGATGGCTTAGATTTTATGAGGATTGTGGACTACAGAGATATTGCCCCTGAACACACAGGAGGCTTGATTCTTGGGCTGGTGGAAATCTACATTACCTCACAAATGTAAATAGAACAAGATGCATCTGTTTCAGCTGAGTGTACAATCTGTAGGTTCTGGGGCTACTCACAACTTATTTGCTGTGCTGAGAAATAAAATATCTTGGGTTTATTCCTTATCAGTAGAAAAAATAGGTCTCTATTATCCACAAAACTAAGACTCACTCACATTTGTATGGCTTCAGTAATACATGATGTATTTTTAAATGATGGAAACTTCATGAGGGAAACTAAAAGATGCCTTTAGGTGAAAACGATGATTCTGTTATTTACAAACATAATTATCTCAGTTCGAAAAATTAGCACAAAATGTGTGCAGAAATATAAAAATGAGCTCTTGGACAGAAATGATCACCTTTCACCTTGGAATGTGTATGCTAGTGCTCTTAACAGCATTGTTTTTTTCATGAAGATGCACTGAATAATTATGGACAATGACTTGAGAATTCACAATATAAGAATAAGAGATATATAATTTTGCAAAGCACAGAAAATTTTATGAAATTGATTTATGTCGTAGAGAATTTTACTGAGAAATATTTAGTTCCTGTCACCACAGCCTCTTAATTTGTGGCTGCTGACATCAGCATAAAATATATGCTGTTTATTACTGTATGTTGGTGAACAGTTTAAAAAAGTCTGTTACAAGCACCTGCAAAAAACCAGGAATGTTAATTTAAGCCGTAATAAATTGTTGTCGCCGGTACCAACCAACATCTGCCTATTTGCTACTATACATCCTTACTCAACGACATTGGAGGTGTGGCCATCCTGAATCCTGCTTCTCAGATGGTCTGAGGATGGTGTGCTGGAAAAGATTTCAACCCAGTCTGAGATCTCAAGTCCAGCACCTGGATCTTGGTCAGGGAGCAAGAGCAGAGGGCGAGAAAACGCTGGGCACCGTCCCGCTGGAAGCGCGGCCCGGCGGAGCTGCGGATGCGGTCCCCGCCGGGGCGCGGGCGCCGCACGGTTCCTGCAGCGCCGGCTGAGGTCACTGTGGCTCCGCACCTCCCGCTGCTTTTGAAGCAGCTTTTTGCTGCTGGAAGAATGGATACGACAACACCCTTTTCTATTTTTCTTTTTTTTTATTATTATTATTTTTTTTTTTCCTCCCAGCGCATATAGTTTCTAAAAATGGGGACTCACTGGCAGTGGTAATTTTGATGGAGATTTACCTGTAGGCAAGACGGCAATCAAACCCGTACTATTAATGGAAGGCTGATTGAGTAAATGAATATAATTGTCAACTCTACAAACTGATTCAGTCTGTCTGACAACCTATCAGTTTGTCTTTCCTCTTGGAGTTGTCCCCATTTATATCTTGCTCTGTGGTGGCTGTAGGTGGCTAAAATCCCCATAAATATAATATTGTTTGAGGGTGAACTGATGGATGCTTGGGAAAGAAAAGGGGATCTCTGCTATACTGGGTAACTGAATTTATCACTGTTCAATTGAACACAAGAGATTTGGACTAAGCAGCTGAAATAATAGATAATAACTTCTGATTTTATCATACAGATGGTCTGCATGAAATTCAGGTCCTTTACTCATTGGACTAAGTCTGCAAAGGACTTATCCTTAACTTAAATGACTTATGGTCTGGTGAATTAAACTGTACAGGAAGCATTGCATATAGATATCAGAAACTGATGCTCTAAATTAACAACAAAATGTTCTGTGGAGCAGGGAAGAGCTAAGGAGATGTGAGAAAACATAAAAAATGCCTTCTGTGAGTCTGAATTTCAGGCTTGGCAAGCCTGCAGCCCACCAACCTAAACTGAACCACAAAGCCCACCACTGGATCTGCAGATTTCCTTCCATACAGAGAACCCCACGGGCCTGTAAAGAAATGCTTTCCATCCTCCCCATCAGTTCAGAGAGAAAAGAGTGATATATTAGAAGATGAAGACTAAATTACTGAATAGTCAGAAAAGCATAATTCACAGCTCAAGCCAGGGACAAATCCAATTCAGAAGAGCCCTGTACAGATCATGCAGCCTTTCTAGAAGCAGTTACTATAAGTGACATTTTTCAGATGTATCAGAAGAAGTGTACATTCAACTTCTGATAGAGGAAGCATATTCTGCTTTCTCAAAGCTTGAACCAGTCCTCAGAGCTGCCATCACTGAAGAGCTGAGGGCCAAACCACAACTAGAGGGTTGCCTGCCTTTCAGCAGTTGCCCTGGGGTCACTCACAAGGGGACAACAAAAATGAGACTACACTACATGTCTGTGATGAACATTGCAAAGCACTGTGACGTTGGAATAATAACACATACTTTTTACAGTGGAAAAAAGCTCTATATTTGCCAAGAAGCCACTTTTGAACTCTGCTAGTGAAAGTAAGGAGCAAGAACCCACAGGGAAAGATCGGAATTACTCTCCAAGGCCGGAGCCTCTCTCTTTGGAGCAAAATAAGAGATGTCCTTCATGTGCTCCAAGGGAAAGGTCAGGTGGAATCAGATTGTCCCAGCTCTACTTGTCTGTCTGTGAGGCTTTTGTGCCTTTAGGACACCATCAGGCCTAGGTAGTCCATAGCTGTATTTTCATAGAGGACACGAGGCTGGGGCATGGGCCTGATCTAGCTTAACTCACGGAAAAAAATGTAAATTGCCTAACTGAGCGGCAAAGGACCACATATTTATATAATTTAAAAAAAAGTTGTCAGACTTAGGTAAGTCTCCTAATCAATGTGATCAACTTTTCTGAAATTCATCTCGTATACCTATGTAGGTAATGCTGTGTTTTGCAGTTTTCCTTTCATCTGCAAGACTTTTTCTCCACAAGCATAACAATACAATGCCTATCTGTGTTCTGACATGAATCTGTGCTCTTAAAGCCTTGCATGTAGCAGATGGAGAAAGATTTATAACCCATTTGCCCATTTGTCAGCTATTCCTTCACTAGCTCTCACATATTACTAATTCAATTTAATAGAAGAGTATTTTGCATGTCATGTCATGCAACATTGCAAGCCTCTTTCCAAAATGAAGAATCTTCCCCCTCCCAAATTTTCTTCTGCTGTTTCACTGTGTGTGTCACAGCCAACAGCTGCTGAATACACATTATCTGTATAACTGTGAATTTATCCTCAAGTTAGTTGGATTAGACAGTAGGTTCCAGAGACTACAGTGCCATTGAATACACGTACTTCAAATTTAACATGAAGTTTAATCAATAAAAATAACAACAATAAATTTGTCTCATTCTGCTTTTCTTATGCTGTAGAAATGCCTGAGTATAGATGGCTTTCCACTGTTCCTCAAGAGATACCTTTGTCATTTATTAAGCATTTTGTGCTTCACAAGAATTCCTATTTCAATGTCACAACTTAAATTTGCCTTGCCTCAATGCTCTTGAAATGCCAGGCCAGCTGATGGAAAAGGGAGTATGCATTTGGTGCTTGCATGTAGGTGTCATCTAAATCAACAGTGTCTATAATTATTTGCATAGGCAAACACTAAAATCCCCTGAAAACAGGAAGAAATATAATTTAAGAAAAGTAAAAACCTTCTATTTCAAAGAATAGAGTGGAACTGCTTGTTAGGAACTTCAGTGAATGAATCAATATCTGTTGCTCAAAAATGAAATGTTAGCTAAAAGTTGAATCAACTGAGTACACCAACTAATTGGAGTCTTAATCATGACCTGTAAAAATAATAGATTTGTTTGCTTTTTAAAATTTATTTTTATGTATATAAAGACTGTCTGATGGACATTTTTCAAAAGGAGGCAAGAAGAAAGCAGTGATTTTATGTTCACTGTTCAGGTCCTGTCTTGCCTGCCTGTCTGTAAGAACCAAAAAAGTGTTTAAATTATAACATTGGAAGAGTCAGGAGCAAAAAATACCAGGTGTTTATGGGAGAAAGGGTTTTTAGCCTTGATTGTTTTGATTTTTTCATTTTGTTTAATTTTAATGTCTAAAAAGCATTTGGAAAGAGGATGTTTTTATTTGAAATTCAACATCCACAGTTCTTACATTATGGCGTGAAAGCTACACTAGATGACTGATATCTTGGTAGATCACCCAAGGGCTTAAGCTGTGCAGGATTTTACCCATTATTTTAAAAGCAAACAAGTATAAGGGAAAAAAAAACAAACAGAAAAAAAAGATTCACAATTTCATTGTAATAAAGAAATAATTAAAAAAAAACTTCGGCACATGCGGCTTTCCCAGAAGGGGTTTTGACTGACCACTGGGTCAGGTTTGTTATCTGAAAATATCTTCCCTAAATATAATTCAAAAATAAGAGGCGGTTTTGTGTGGTGGTGGCAATTTTTTTTTTTTTACTTAGTAATTTGACAGAGACTTACTCTCCATTTTACCTGAAGGACTTATTAAAATGCACAATCTGAAATACCAGCTCAAATTCAGACACATGGATGAACACATGGCAGACAGTTTCTCATTGGAAATGGCAAGAACCTTTCCACTTACTTTTAATACTTATTTACTGATTTTTATGCAGCACCAGTAACACCATTATCTCAGCACTGACAGAATGATATAAACTGTAAAATATCTTCTTTGAGACATTTAAACCTTTGCTGGATAAAATGCTAGTAAATGTGATATTATTAAGAAATAATCCTGCACAATAGTAAAAGACGTTAGATCCTTATGAGTAAAAAGAGTTTCTCCATTTTTAATATTTTTAAATCTGTGGTAGGCATAAGATAATGTTCTTAATTTGTTACTTTTTAGTAGAAGATCAAAGCGCATTATAAATTTAACCTTGATTTGAACAATACATTTCCTTCGTATTCTCTAGGCCTGGGGTTTTTTGAAATCATCAACCTTTGGGTGGGTGTGTAAGGCAATATGCCCTCCCTCTGTGCCCAAAAAGTAATGTAAGTAAATTTCCACAGTTAAAAACTTAAGTGTAAAAATTTTTAATTGTAGAATGTAGTGTAAAATTGTTGCCTTAACTTTCCAGATTGTTCAGGTACTATGGTGATGGGCAAAGCACAGCAACTAAACTCAGGAGGTCGTGTTAGAGAGAAGATTATTCAGTACACGGGTGGCTGCTTTAATTTGCAGTTCCCTACTGTTCAGCAGCTCTGGGATCAGCTTTATGAAGAAGACATCCCATCCCTCAGCCATACTAAGGCATGTATTCAGGGAGCTTTGTATTCACATGCTTCGTGTCCCTGGAGTTGAGCTTATTGATTACTCACATACTTAAACATTCTCAACTTTAACAGCTTTGTTAAAATGGGGACTAATTCACTTACAGTCAGTCCCCATTTTATGCAACAAGGAAATATATTTTTTAAAAAGGGAACAAAGGAACAAACCAAAAAGGATATATGAGTTTCAAACAGGCTTTAGACAGATTTGGGGTGTTCCAGTACACAACTGAGTCCAGCCCATAATGTTAAAACTGTTTTTCTTCCAAAACATGGGCAAACCCATTAATCACGAAGGGCAATAGTAACAGTGGCAGCACGTGGCAGACATTGGTAGTGAGAGAAAAATAGTCTGAGTAAATGAAATTCTTTCTTCAATGCTGCACTCTACTTTAGCATAACTTATTTTGAAAGGTTAAAAGATGCAATTTGAAATGGTTTAGAGTGACTTCTGATCCCTGTTATGCCATTTTCTCTCAGTTTTTTAAATTTTAAAAAAAATGACTAAACAAAGGTGAATTTCATCATGTTATTCCCACACATCTATTTTTTAACTTTATAATAGTTCACAGGTTAACATTATGTGAAATCACCTAATACTCTTCACAGAAATATTTCAGTCCAGTAATAAAGAGAAGAACCCATTTGGAAACAGAAAAAGGAACGGATATAACTGCAAATATTATTTCGGTTTAATATAATTAATTACAGAAGCATAAAGATTCTTTCAATATTAGAATTTGCCAATGCTGAGGCTGATTTCTGTGCTCCAGCGTGCAGCCCCCAGAAAGGGCTCCTTTGGACTAATTGCATCTACTAGATGGACAGATAAACAATTTATTTCTCTAAAAGTTGTTTTCTGGATAAAAANACACTCATTCTAACCAAGCAGAATTTACTTACATCCTGCAGGGGGACAGTAAGCCCCCAAGAGATATGGGTTTACAGGAACCTCTTATGTCCCATTTTCCAGCTGTGGGAAAGTGATTTTCAGGGAAGGGAAAATGACTTGTCTAAAATCACACAGTGAGATTAATGATACAGCCAAGCACTGAACGTTTAGGCTGTGGTCAGATGATCACTAAGATTGGATTTATGCATTACTGGATCACCTGGCCATACAAATTTGGTGCAGACAGGCATGCACTCCTGTTGAATTATTCACAGCACATCAGATAGTGCTTATGTCAGCCGGTGCCCTGAGATAGCCCAGAGTGCAGCCTATCCCATATGCCATTCGTTCTCATCTCTCAGGTGTTGATTGGGATGATGGCCTGTTGCACTGTGGTAGGGAAGTGAGCTTCTGCTTATAAGGCTGTTATTACCACAGGAAAAACCCTAGAAAGCAACCATGTCACAAACAAGGCACTGTTTTAATGTCACAACGTGTCAGGGCATCACAGTTCTAGGATGCAGTAGGTGGCAACATGGATCTGTTGTTGGCTCTGCCTCAGGAGGTGCCCATTTCCTGCTACAAGCTGGTGATGGAGGAGTGCAGATGTGATGCCCAGAGTACGGTGCTTCACGCTGGGCTGCATGAGCAGAGAACAGAGGACAGAACTAATTGTTTTGCCAAGTCTTTTCTCATTGCTGGTTAAACAGAACACAGTAAGGCCAAGAAATGTCAGTTTCCTGTTTCCTGAGGTATCTGGGTCTGTGAGAAAAGCTATAAACACAACAGACAGTTATACTTAAAATATGAGGAGATCCAGAATATGAGGAAAACTTCTGAAGGGAAGTGTTCCCAACCATCACCTTGCAGATGTTTCTCAGGAAGGTGCCCACACAACCAGTGATATTTACTGAATACTGAGGAGAAAGGGACTTAAACTATCTGAGAGGTGGCAGCTCTCGACTCTTAACATTTGGATCTGAATCAATTTGGGCAAGATTGATTGCAACTTCAGAAAGACAGTGCTGAAGTTCAGAATGCTCTTTGGAAGGGTCCCAGCTCATGATCTGAGTGAAAGTTGCTCAGCTGAATATGTATCCTCTCCTTCTGTGCTATGACCTGTCCTGATTGTTTATCAGCATCTTGGGTCACTGCAATATTGTGCTGGGGTCATCTTCAGCTGGTTTCAGAGACCTCATGAAGCTTGTGTTCTCTGCATCCTCAGCTGATGCCCTGGAGACAGGACAGTCTGCTGTCATGGTCATGTTATTTTGTGCTTCCAAAAATATCCCATGCCACACTTACTTCAGTTCATCCAGCTCACCCTAAACCAGAGATAAGACCGTAAAATTATAGACCAGTTTAGGTTAGAAGGGTCCATTGGAAGTGATATAGCCCAACGGCCCTCCAATAACCAGAAACAACTTCAACTAGATCAGGTTGCTCAGAGTCCTGTCCAGCTTGGCCTTCAGTATTTCCAGAGATGGGGCATCCACCACCTCTTTGGGCAAGCGGTTTCTGTGCTTCACCAACTACATCATACAAGAGTTCTTCCTGATATCTAACCTAAATTAACCCTCTTTTAATTTAAAATAATTAGTCCTTGTCCTGTTGGAACAGGCCCTACTGAATGTCTGTCTCCACGTTTCTTATAGGCCCCCTTTATGTACTGAAAGTCCAGAATAAGGTCTGGTCTTCCTGGAACCTTCTTTCCTCCAGGCGGAACAAACTCAACTCCCTTAGCTTTTCCTCATAGGAGATGAAGGTGACTTGAGAAGACCTGTCTGATTAGGCTTTGAATCTTTAGGATTTACATAATCTGTTCTGGTGGCTCAACTGTGAGTTGGTAACCACCCGCTGAAAGATGGTAAATGACAACTGAGGACAGTAATGAATAGTTAGAGGTTGTAATATCATGAAGGCTCCAATTACTGCCATTGCTACTCTGTGACTGTGCCTGAAGACAGAGTGTGGGAGTGACTCGACTTTGCCAGTGACTAAGCAATTAGCCCCAAAGGCAACATGGCACATTTCTCTGGGCCTCCATTTCCCATCTGAGGAAGCAGAGCAGTGCTTTGCATTCACTTTCACTTAGCACATTCTGCTTTGACACTAAGTGTGAGGATTCAACTTTAAACTGGGATTTCTGAAATGCATGAGGGAACTAGGCATCTACTCAAATACAACTAAAAGAGTAGTTAGAAATTACTGGAAATGAGCCCATGTCCTTGCAGTAACAACAGTTACACTTCATCTCCTTCATATTCTCTTTTTCATATAGAGAGATCAGAAGACCTTATTTCCCCGTATTAAGATCACATGGCAAACATTTTCTGGGAGCAAAATGCCTGCTAAAGCATTTTGGTTTATGTAAAGGCACAAAGTGGTATTACCTATGGGGCTTCGGGCTGCAGGGGCCTCCAGGCAAAATACTCTACATGCTGAAGAGGAAATGCAGTTACTGAAGTCAAGTTTATGTTTTTTAACCTATTTTTCTTGAGATAACTTTGTCAGATTGTCAAACAAACTCTCCAAAGGGATTTGAGTCACAACCACATTAAACTGGAATCCAATCTTGTTATGCTGGCCTCAGCGAGTGGATATTCCCTCTGAGCAAGCCTGCACTGTATTAAGCTGCCTTCTGTTTCTTCAACCTAAGCTGTGAATGTATAATCATATTTCCTTTTGAAAATGACTTGTTTTTCTTCATTACAGAAACAGGATTGATTTTCCTACAGAGTGTTACACTTGTCAAAGCAGCTATAATCAAATTTCAGTGTAATGTCCCTACACAAATAATTCCCACAATTAAAACTGTAACTGTTCTGGATACCTGTTGGGTTAGATTCTAACCTTCATGTATATTTGGAATTGGTCTGCTGAGAACATGGGCCAAATCCACAGCTTTGCAAATCAAAGCCACTGGAGCTGTATCTGAGGGCAGCAATTGTGGCTGTAACTGACTACCTTCAATAAAGTAAAGAGAATCAACTTATTAACACTGGTATGACAAGAGGAAAAAATAGGACAAATAGTTCAAAGTAAATTACTTTTTACATCAATGAATGTCAGAAGTGACATAGTTTTTGTAATTTGCCAATATTCCAAACCTTCCCTTATGTAACCCTTGAATAAAATTAAGAGGAGCTGGATAGAGGGATAGCAATGTTTCAAAAGTTGGCTCAGGACAGGCTTCAGTGGCCCAAGAACTCCAATGACAAGCCATGTTAAGAGTTCACTACCTCAACAGGCTATATTTTGGGTGATCCATCTTTAATTTAATTTAAGATTAATTTAATGAAGATATTTATGTCAGCCTTGAAGAAATCATGGGCTATAACTGCACCCCTTTAAATGTGTGACATTCAAGTGCTGCCTTTGCTGTGATCTTACTAAAACAGTCCTACAGGTCATTCTCCAGACTTCCAGTCATCCTTTATAGCTCTAGTCAGGGTGGGCCAATCTGTTCAAATTCACCTTTCCTGGATAAAACTTGTAAGAGAAAGCAAATGTGGTTACCTTCCCAAGCACATCATAGCTTTCCTGTGCACTGTCACCAAGGAGGAAGTCACAACCCTTTTTAAATGGGCTGATGCTCAGTCACACTCCATGTCTTCCTCTTTTCTCTCACACACACACTATCACGTGCACATCCACATGCACTCCTGGAAAATGCTGACAACCTAAGTTAACAGCAAATAAGTAAGAGAAAAATGCATTTTAAATATGAAGTTGAATCACAGCTCCCACTGCCTGGCAGCAGCTAGGTGGTATAAAAGATAAACTTGCCCTAAGGGTCAGCTCTGGAATTCCTCCGTTACACGGGAATTAATGCTTAAAGCAGTGCAAACAACTGTGCTGCTGAATTTGCAGCTCCACCTATTTTCTGAAGGTCAAGCAGCCTGAATTCCCTACAGACACACACTGCTGCATGTGTGCACACACACACACTAAGTCAAAATAAACAAAGTATTTACCAGCATGCCTTACTTACATCCACTTAGTATTATCTATTGTAGTCATTCCATTGGAGAACAACATGTTATTAAGGGAGGCCAGCTCTGCCAAGTGTTAGTCCCCCAGAGGGGACTCACCCATGTGTTAAACATTTTAGCTCTCGTAATAGAAGGCTATGCTGTATATTTCAATGACAATTCACTTAATACTTACAGATGAAATACTTGGGAGTGCATCCTAGCAAGCAGTGTTTGCTTTTGATACTGAGAGAATGGGCAGTAAAATCACGTAGTGCATGCTGTTTGTGAGGCAGATGCTCTTGTGGCAGCCAGCAAACCAGACACTCAAGTTCATCTTGGGTGCTCAATGTGTGCATCAGACTTGCTCTGAACAAGGAGAGCCCTGAGCACACTCGGCTTCCAGAGGCAGCAAATGGTTAGGAGAGTGGAGTGGCTGAAGGGCTTAAGAAATGCAGCATTCCTTTATAATCAGGCAAACAGAGACTCCTTCCTTCTACACAGCAGTCATTCTTAAGACATCCTGTAACAAGGAAGATGAAGATATCTCAGGCTGCTTCATCTGCTTTAGAAGGGAGACCAGATTTCACAAAACTTTGTTGCTATAAACAGATACTTATTTGACATGAAGAGGAAAAAAACAAGAATTACAGGGAGGAACTAGAGATTCCTCACGGGGTGTTTCACCCAATACTCTTCTCAAACAGTCTGGCGTCCTGAAGTGGCTTGCACTACAGAAGAATGTTCCAGTTCTTGTTTCCTTTAAGTAGATTTGACTTTGTCTCATTTAAAGCAAATGTGTTGCTTTGTTGATGTGAAAGTTTTGACGACACACCACCCTAATTGTTTGCTGCTCTTGAGAAACACAAACCTGCAGCCAATGCTCTATGACATGTTTTTGTGCTTCTCGTTGTTATAGCTTTCCACCAACTGATCATCACAGCAAGTCAACCTGCAAATAAGTACTCCTGAGCACTTTAATGAGGCCCTTATCTCTGGCCAACTTAGGAATACTCATTGGGCTTTCCCCCTGTTGAACAGCAGCAACTCCAAATAATCCTCCCATTAAAACAAATGCGCTGCTGTCAGAGATGTCAGGTTGAAGGGCCAGCAGGCTTCTGAAGTGGCTATTGCATCATCCTTTTGTTGGGCCAAGGTACAATGCCTACCGGAGTGATTAGAGCAATTACTCAGCACTGTTTGTCACAGTCAATCAGATCTGACCAGCATGAATGCAGCCGTGACCTAGACCTGCCTCTCTAGCAAAGCATTATTGTTGGTTGTCATCTCCGTCTTCGGTAGCTCCATGCATGTGTCTAAGTTGGAAATGCACTAAGAAAACTTCCTAGCAATTATTTCTCTTTCGTTTCTCTCCTTGATGGGCCTCTCCAATCATCTGATGCATGATTTCTTGCCTTTTGTCTTACTGCCTGTGTTCCTGCTGATATGTACTGTGACCTTCTGCCAACGAGTTAAGTAGCAAAAGCCACTTGAGAGTCTCTAAAGTCACCCCTTCCCTGGTTTTCATTTAGCGCGAACCAGAGAAGGCTGCCAGTTGGGACCTAATGGAGGAAAGGAGAGAGAACTTGTTCTTAGTAAGTCCAGTTCTCTGTGCATCTCCTTTACAACATTTTCTATGGCAAATGCGACCTAGTATGAGTATTTTGTAGTAAAGCTCTTACCAAGATTGAAAAACATAGATTAAAAAATGTATTGCTAAAATTAATGTAAACAGGTTCTGTGATTTATTTTTTTATGGCTGGAATTAGGATATTGAAGAAGAATAACACTTGAACCTGGTGACTGATGTGTCCTGGCCCCTGTATACTGCTACTCATTCTTACTTTTCATCTTAAGCTTTGCTTGAGATCTGCAGGAAAGCAAGGACAAGCACATATCTGCTCTCTGCTGCCTGCCTTCCCTACAAAGGCAAAAGTATACAACTGTGCTGCACCTTTGAACTGCTACATTCTCTCCTCTTTTTCATTTTTATTCCAATGCACATACAAGAAAGATACTTCGTCAGCATTATCAAAGAAAGAAGAGAAAGGCAAAGAGACATATGTTTCAGGAGGCTGAGATGTCACACTGATGCAGCTTCAGACAGCTGAATGGATGAAAAGCTGCCTAGTGCTGTTCCACAGCACACTGACACAAATGTCCTGCATGCAGGTGTGTGAGGGAGACTAAGGGACGTAATTTCATGCAGGCCATGTCAGCAGAGGTTCTTACACGGATCTTAACTGTGGTTAGTGAGGAAAGGAAGAGCTCGGGACAAGAATGTGTGTGTGAACAAGACTTCAAATTTCAATAAGGGGAAGATGTTAAATGTAAGTTATTGTGATTATTGTTACTAAGCAAAATGCTTGTGTTGATAATAATGGAGGAATAAAGGGCTCTCTGATCACAAAAAGTCCCAGCAGCAACTTTGTCACATTAGTACAGTAGTTTCAGTATTGCTTTTAAAACTGTTCAAAGCAATAAGTAAAGAATAGATTATTAAACACAAAATGCTATGTAATTGTTTTCCCAGGAAGTAGCTACATACTACTGAAATTATAACATATATTGTGTTCTAATATGGTATAAGGATCCTGAAATTTGGACAGTTTCCAAAATTCTTTCTGAGAATGAGGAAATATATAACATACACAGGCCACTGGTGAGATTTCTTTCACTTGCTCTTAAAGCTCTCTTTTCTCAGCTAGGCAAAATTAGAAGTTCAGCACTGATACCCTTTGGAAAACTGGATAAAGGTATTGAGATATGAGGCACAACAAAGAGTATTTCAGCTGTCTGACTTTGGGGATAAAGAACTGGCATGCTTTGTTGTTTTTCAGATCTTTAAATCCTTTGAAAAGGTTTAAGTATAAAATCCTACAGCTAGCTAGGAAATAATGCACATTAGAAATAATAAAATAAAATTACAAATAGATGAAGTAAGAAAATGTATTACTAAGATTATACTTAATAAGTATCCTTCTTAGCTGATTTAACATCTCAGCTCCCTGTCAGACTGGCTGATTAGCCTTTGCAATGTACCCTAAGGCTGGTGTACCCTGCCAAAATCTGAAAGGTATATATTTTTTCTGACTAGAGAAGGTGGTTGCCAGAGCCATCCAGTGCAACTGCTGTGCACAATCTGTTTCTTTGGTAGTTCAGAAAAGAGTAATTGTCTCTCCCTGTTCACTCTTCTTTATTGCCAATAAGGAGGTGATGAAGGGGATCAATCGTTTTACCTTTCCTTTAAAGTTACCAATTGCTGATCTTGATTGGAAAATTCCTGTCTTTGGCTCTAATCTGTCTATTATTGCAATGTAGGACACAAACCCAAAGCTTTATAAATCTTACAGCAATTCAGTAGATACAAATAATTTAATCAGACTTTTAAGACTAACCTATGCATTCTAACTACAAATGAGGGATGTAAGCCTGTTTTGGATTGGATTGGTTTGGTAACATCCACATATTTACTGTTAAATAAGGTAGGGTCCCTTCATAAATAGCTTAGAAGGCAAAGCTGAATAATCTGGGTGAAACCAGAACCTCTCCAAAACTCTGTCCTTGACTCAATGTCATGCTGACCATTTGCACCAACTTTTTTGACGTTTCTTTAGTCTGAGTCAGGGAAAAAGAACATGTTGGTACAGTTTTACTTAAATATTCTTATAATTTATTACTAGGAAATGCATGATCATGAAGTCAATGTGGCCTGCAGAACAAGTAATTCAAAACTTCAAAGGCTTGAAGATATGTCTTCTTCAATCTAAGAAATGAGTTAAATTACATTGTTGCAAAACAAATTTTATTTTTTTCTCTGCTATGTAGCTGACAGGTTGTGATAGGAGCATTGCCAGTTCTGCTGCAACTTTTCCTCTCTTTAAAAATGGTTTCAGAGCATGTGCTGAAGTCCGTAGAGAACACACTGGATTCAGTGATTTTCCATGTGGGTGAATGCACTGCAGGACCAGAGCCTCAATGGGGCTTAAGAACTGGAAAATTCTGTTCCTTGCTGTTTGACTACCCTCAGGTTGGAAACTGTAGAGGTGGACATGCTTCTCTTGTTGGTGAAAGACTTCATGGTGTAAACACTACTTGTGAAACTCAGGGGAACAGTAGAGACTGGTGAAGTCTGTGAAAGGGTTAAATGTACAAGGAATGGCACAGCCATGCCATTAACTTGGTAGATTTTTCAAAGTATTGAACTCTACAAGATTCATTTATCCATATAAACTAGCAACTAAACAGTAATCCCTTATGTGTTCAAATATTTTCCTTAAATTTTCTCTACTCCCACATGATTTGTATCTCACACTGGCAGTTCTCTGGCTGTGATACAGCTATGAAGTTCAATAAAAGATGACTTTTACAAATAAAAGGAAATAAAGTTAATACCTCTTAAATGAAACTATTTTCCTAGTGCTATATGTTTATTACTTGACTGAACTAATGATATAGTTCTGCTCTTAAATTAATTGTTAATATAGCTGTTTATTTAAATTTGGCCCACATTGGACTGCAGAAGATGGCAGATATTAGTGACTCTAAAAAGTTAGGCTAATGTTGAGGAGAATGCAAAGAAAAAGAAAAGTCAGGTTGCTGGGTCTGATTTCCCTGCAGCTGATTGCATCTGGCAGTCTGTCTCCATCTGACTTGCTAGCTGAGTACAATACAGGCCTGCATCTTTTTGCTTCCAGTAAATCTGAGTAGATTTAACAAATCCAAGTATTATCAGCTTTCTTTTCCCTACTTTTTAAAATTTTCTCAGGTAGGAACAGACTTATCTCCATGCCGCTGAATCATTATTATTGTTATCACCTGCTATTTTAATCACAGATAATACAACTGGTGTTGTACAAAACTAAAATAATCCCATTCACAATGAATTTATGATAAAAAATAGAGAGGTTTTATCTACAGTATAATCACTCTTGGGAGAGTGGCTAGACTTTAGCCATCTGGAAGAAAGATTTTCAAAAAGAGACCACTAGCAACTGCCAGATGAAATTTTGCCAAGCCTTGTGGAAAGTTTAGTTTTCTAATTGTGCTTTTGAACACCTTGGGGAACTTTAGTGCTAGACACAAGTGCATGGGCTTACTGAGGTTAGTTTCTAAGGGGTTAGCTGTTAACCTAATCAGGTGTCCCACCTGAGTTAGTCACTGCTGAGAAGCAGGGGACTAAAGCCTTTATGGGAATACCTTGCACTTAGAGAAAGCAATGCTCAAGTCAATTAACGGCACAAAATCATTGCTTTATTTATACACACAACTTCTCCCATACTTTAGGCATTAACAGGAGTATTGGTAACACCTGAGATTCAGCAAAACCCTATGATAAGCTGAGACAAATGAAAGGGTCCTTTCATAAAAAAAAATACCCATGAAAATCACTGGTTGCCTTAGAGTAGACACTTCAATGTATGTAGATGTGCTGAGGTGGTGGTCACCCTCCAGCTCTACACTGAGCCAGCAGCCCAGGGAAGAAAAGACATTAGCTGAATAAACTTGTGGCCACAGTAAACCTAACAATAGGGCACTAATTCCACATCAAAAACTTTTTGGCTATAGGATTTAAAGCACTGAGCTGGGATAATCTCACTCCAGCAATTTAAATGAAGTAAAAGTATTTGGATGTATTAATTTTGTACTGCTGGGGTTTCTGCCAAATTACATACTGTCTGCCTGCTTCATTCAAACTTTTGCTCTAAACCAGCAGCTGATCTCCCTCAGCCTAATACAACATTCACAAGAAATAAAGCTTGCATAAACACTGTATAATGTAGCCAGGCTAATTCAACAGAAAAGCAGTCATGTATGTGTGCATATCTAGACAGGACCTGCAGCACTCTGTGCTCCAGAGGGCAGAATGTCTGATGAGTGCAGAGCCTTACATTTAGCATGGGAAGTAAATGCAAGGAAATGTTTCCTCTTGGCCAGAAACCAGCCTCATGAAATCTCACCTTGATCTAAGCTACATATAATATTAATTGCAGAGGAATAGTCTGTTCCTATGGTTATGGGATCTGGGTTTCTTTGCCTCTGCTGGGTTCTTATTCCCCAATTCACTTGTGGTAGTGTAGCTATAGCAAATCCAGGCCTATGAAGTCTGGTCCTGTTATTTTCCTTGCTGTTAAATTAAGCTTTTAAATGCATGTTTGTATCAAGTGCACAATATCTGTCTGGGAAGACTAAAATAAAACTAGGAGAATGATAGATTTTTGCTCTGGTATTTATACCAAGGAAATAATTTTGGTTTCTTTTAGAATAATTTTTTCTTTATATGTTGGATGGAAAAGATTTTCCCTCTTTACTTTAATTAAGGTGCTTTGGATAGAGTAAGTCACAGGAAAAAAAGGAACAAAATAACCAAGTGCAGCAAGGAACTAGATCAAGGTGGATTGTAATATGCAAGTCAAAATTTTTACAGCACACATTTACTTCCTTTAAGTTTTCTCAGTTGATTATTTGTACTTATACGTCCAAAACCCGTCAAAGTTGTAGCTAGATAAGTGAACATTGTTAGTTTAGGCTTTATGATTTAGGATGGGCTACTGTATTTTAAATATTTCCTTCTGCACTCACATTGTATTTCTGGCATGTAGCTCTGCTATTCCTTACCACAAAAATTGAGACCTTGGGCTCTGAGTGCTTCAGGTCTTTCACACAGGTGTTATTTGCCCAATAGCTTAATTACACTCTTCCATGGAGTGAATACACAGCAGGCACTCTGCATTTATAATTTAACTCTTCAAAGGCAAGAAATAGGAAATTACATGACACACATCAGACAGTCTGGACAAAATTTTAAACCCAGTTATTCTGGGTTTATAAATGAAAAATTCTGGCTACAGCAATAAACTCTATACAGATTTCATGCCTTAATTTTTTTCATTTATTCCAAAAGGTTTTTTGAGTCAGGCCAGTCCTGAATCCCTTTTTCAACACAGCATTTTTGGGACTATTAAGTCTCTGTCTTAATCTCTCTGTTCGAAGTAAACTTGGTCTGCACTTGCTGCTACCTGATTTTAAAAGTTTTTCCCTATAACAAGGATATATTCTTCTCATCCTCTCACTTGGCTTGGGCTTCCAGTCTTGCTACATGAGTTTCACACCCAATACTTGTGTTTCCCACATGAAGTTTTGTAGTCTATAGTTCCTCCTCTCATAGAGAAATTGGATGAATTATGCTCCTCACTTCAACCAGCTATTGTTACACCAAGTGTGCATTTCGATAGGAGACGACTGATATTCAAAATGCCATATTTTTGAAGGCAGATCAATGTACGATACAGCACAGATAGTGTATGGTAGATCCCACTTACACTGATATGTTTGATGATAGAGTAATTTCACAGTAAAATTAGAATTCATAAGATGCAGATAGACAGGTTTCCCATCGTGTCACAATTTTGGTTTATGAGGGGAAGACTTGCTCGAGAGGCAATGCTCATGGGTTCTAATACATTTAACATCATCTTGGTGATGAAACAAAACATCAGTTTGAATTAACACTGTGAAGATGGTAAGAAAGAGGGAAAAGGGCTTATGTGGCTTGCCTGAAGTCACCAAGTTAGAGTGCAAAAACACTGGGGTAGAATTGTCTTCTGAATCCCATTCTTCTGTTTCAGCTACTGTGGCTCACTTATCTGCTACTCCAGGAGCAGTTTAGCAAATTTAGGTCAGGCTGTTTTTTCAGTTAAACAGTTACCCATCAGTGGAATTAATATATCATTCCAGTTTGCATTTTAACAAGATTTCTGTTGGAAACATGGAGCTGGGTGAACACAATAAAGTTACTGCAGCAGTGGATGAGACCGGGTGATTTTTTTAAATAATACTTTACAATTTGCTTTTTTATCTCAAGAAAGGCATAACAAAAAGAGCTTCTCATGTCTTATGCAAGAGCAGGATATGCTTCTATCACCGTATAAATAAAAGACTGAAAAGCTAAAAATAAATAAAAGACTGAAAATAGTGGATAATAGGCTTTTCAAAAAAATGACAAGAAGAAAATTGTACCAAAGTGAATATACCAAAAACCTGCCCCTTAAAAATGACTCTGTCATTACAATTTACCTGTTGACTTGTTATGCAGGACCTGAAGGGCACTTGCTATATGATGTTAAATAGGTTTTCAAATATCTTCTTTGTTGTTTTACCAGAGGCTGTTCACAAAAATAAGGTGATTTTGCTCAGAATTTTATTTCAGAGCCTTCTAAAATAAAGAGAGGCATACAAAATCACTAAAGATTCAGATCTTTGATGATGGTTTAAAACATTCACAGGTCAGCTCAGTTCTCAGTTGGTTCCATGGCAAAGTGTAAGAGCCATTTTTCCAGGCCAAATGGAGTTCTCTCTAATATACTTATTTTTGCACCCGAGGTGATAGATAGAAAACTCCTTGCTAACGTTTAACCTAGAGCTGTGCTTAGTATCTGGTATTTCTTCTCACCAATTTCTTCATGAAATTATTGATATAATTTTACCAGAGTTGGAATTCCCTTACTTTATGATTTTATAGGTCACATCTACAGACTATTTACCCTCCACATAGGACAAAGGCTTCTGGCAAGGCAACAAATATTCATGTTGGTTTACTGCCCTCTCCTCCTTGCCCAGGTTTCCCCAAGCTTGGGTGCGTTCTAGTGTGTGTACAGTTCTTACAGTCAGGAGATGAAAGCCTAGGTGACAAAAACTGTGCCAACCACTTCAGAGTCCACTGTCTTTACAGATATTTTTGGCTTTAACTCCATGGCAGCTGGGATGGTTGGGGAAAGAGAATTCTCCATTTCCACTTAAGGCATAGTTAATTAAAATACTGGCATTTTTTTGGCATATAGTGTTGACTATGAGCAAGGCACTCATATTTCTTCCTGGCAGTCAAGGCCTTCTTTTACCTGTCTTGTTGCTGTTACCATTCTTACCATCATCATTAGGCTTCTGCTTTTGAAATGATGCTTATATGGATTAATGGATCATTTATAACTAAATTATGGAAACCTTGTCTGTGTGATGGTTCATTCAGTGACTGAAAAAGGCAATGGAGTCTAATTATCTGAACTTGGCAGTATTTTACCTGTCAGTAAATAATAAGCTTCACTATTGCCAAGATTGTTATTATACTGTTTTAACTGCAACCATTATTAAGGGTTACTGTGAAGCATAGACAAACCTGTGGCCTCTGAGTAGAAAATCAACGCTGCATCTAAAAAAACTTTTCTTGACATAAAATTAAATCAGATTTCCACAGGAGCTTCATCTGTACATTTTTAAATGCCAAAAGGCTTAAAATATCTCAGTGTATGAAGTTTCACAGCATCCCAATCAGAAAGCTTCTCCAAAATGGGTGACCAAAATACCTACATCTGCAAATGGCAATAGTCCTGTTTTACAGGAGGACAAATATGCATTCAAACAGTGACTCTGTCAAATATGGTGACAGAAGATATCTGCAGCAGAGGTACTAACAGAACTCAGATCTCCTGCATTCAGTTCTGTGTTTTATTCTGTAGAGGCAACATTATGGAAATACTTATGATTGTTATTTTCCTGCTTTGATAACATAAAAATACCACAACACTTGTTGGCAATAGCTCCATAATAGGTTTCATTCAGTACTTGTTATCAAGTAGATAACAAACATATTTACATAGGGAAAGGAGAATGAAAACACTTGGCCTTGATGAATTTGGTGCTCTTTTCCCAGTTCTACCAATCTATAGTCACACAGTAATAACAGTGACAGCATTGGGGCAGGGCATTATTTGCAGAAGAGAAAATACAGTTAGTGCTACCCTCAGTAGGTAAGAGAGTTTGTGGTGATAACTTTTTTTGTAGATGACTGAGCACTGGGAGTAACTTACATGCTGTTGTGATGCTGCAGTTGATAATCAAAACATTTGAGACATGCATGATGTTCTTGAAACAAACATGTAATTAGATGACTTGTATCACATTAAAATATGGCCACATGATGCAAACCCATAAAACAAATTATAGGGGACATTTTAAGGGACATATCCTGATGGGAAAAGCTAGAGACATTAATTTATTTTAAAATAAATAAATAAGGTCTCCAACATGTTAGTGTGGCTTATTTAGCTCAGTTCTTCAACTGGTTGTTTGCTATGTCATGCTGATCTAGGACTGTTCTCTTATCAATTTTAAAGCTTTTGACATCTTGCATTCAAGATCACTTCGGATTAGTAGGAATTCCAGACCCTAAACTTTTGATTACTTGTGACATCTTTGTTCATTTGGTCCAAAAGCAAGTATCAATAGATTATTTTATTTAAATTACAAAAATCACTGCTTCTCCATATCTTTAGATTTATTTTTCATCTCCCATCCCCGTGCTAGAAACACACTCATAAGCACACATGCAGCCAGTAGGACTTACACACATCCACAGTAACATGATCTGATATCACAAACTGTAACAGGAGCAGAGCAGTAACACTCAGGTCTCTAAGTGGATATGGCATTGTTTAAGCCTCAGGCATACAAATTAAAGCACCTACTAGCTGGCATAATTTGCTTGGTCAAATATCAAGACAATTCTTCCACTAGCTCCATCCTAAGGAGAAAAAAAATCCAAACTTTAAAACCCGCCTCTGCTTTCTTCTATTCCATGTATCCTGGAAGACATTTGAATTCTGAGGAATACATGTTGTTGTTGGAAATAAGCTGCCATTGGAAAATAAACAAATTGTAACACCAGCAAGTCACAGAGACCATGGCAAAAGTGAGGCAGAGGGCTTCTCCTTCACTGCTCAGAAAAGGTCCTTGGAGATAAAAAGGGAAAAAATCCCAAGTAAACTTTGTCAAAAGTTACTGGTGCAAAAAAATGCTGTAGGGCCTTTAAAACAGCTTTCTTATTGCAGTACAATTAGATAACTAACATGGCAGTTGAAATTCAATGAGATTTGGTACTTAACTCCCTTAACTTGGCATTTCCTCAAGCATCTGCTGTTTCCACTACCCAGGAATTACAGTCTTTCTAATCACAAACCTGATTTATCGCAGCATCATTATTCTGGTTTCCCCTTATTCAGTTATTTTTTTGAACTGCAAAACATGGTCTTGTTGCTGGCCAGAACCATCCAGTGGTGTACAAATATTCATGTTGGTTTACATATTTGCTATTTGGCTATATTACTTGTCCTTTCAGCTACACACAGAACTAGTGACCCTGGCAAATTTCCCCTGGAAGAGTAAGGATCCTGTCTTTGTTAACCATTACCTCTAATTCCTATCATGTCAATATTGTTTGTATTTGACATCTCAGATAAGAGGAGTGTGATCAGTTGTGTAGCTCTGCTCCTTGTTCCAGCTGAAGTGGGCCTTCATGTACAGTCAATGAAATCCATGGTAGGACCCTTCAAGCACCTCTTTGTAATGTCAGGTAAGACATCTATGATATTTTCCCTATCAGGTAAAGGTTGACACTCCAGCAAGACACCAGTTTTATGACTGACTTTTTCTCAGGGAAGAAATATATTAAAATGAAGTTGAGCTGAATCCTAAGTTGCTTAGCAGGTTTCTCCTCTGTGTTTTTCCAGTTAAGTTGTGACTGAACTCCATAGGAGTTTTCTTTGTAAACACCCAAGGCTAGACTTCTAAATGTATTTGAACAACCAAAACAGGAATCAGACTACAGATGCACAGAGTATAAATAATCTAGAAAAACTGAGGGAAAAGCTGCTGAAATGACTCAGAAATTGTGCTGTTATGGACAGTGCCTTTTTTAGTTGTTTTATGCACATTGATAGTTTTGTTCTCAGGCATATTTTTGCAATATAACCACAGCTGAGACACTTGGCAAAGTTTTCTTGTTGTTTTATTGCAATATGTTCTTCATCAGAAAAAGGGGAGACTGCTTCAAGAGGCTGTTTTGCTGCTTTTGAAATTGTAAAGTATATTCTAGAAAAATCCAGGTGTCGTGACAAGGGCTGGAATTAGGTGAAGGGATTTTCTCAGCTCATCAGGCAGGTAAGGAGTGGAGGTAGGAATTGCACTCCTGGTCTCTGGCCCCATCCACAAACGAGCTTGTCATCCCATGCCATCACACAGCACACAGGACTAGGAAGAAGGAGATGAAGCTTTCATGAGGACCCTGAGAGACACAAGACCAGTCAGTGGGAACTTTTTGCAATTTTATTGCTCTCAAAATCCAAGGCCCCTGTGTTTCCTCATGTGGCTTCTGAGCATTCTGAGGGAAGGCCTGTTTCCCAGCTCTGTCACTTTTCCTTTGTTTCCTGAAACAATGTCATCTCTCAGTAACTAAAAGTTTTGTCCTCTCCCACACAGAAGTCAGGAAAGTGCCCTTGTGTGGGACGTGCCAAAGTGTCCACTGAGAAACAATGAAGAGCTGAGTAAATTCATTTCAAATGTGCTGAACCAGACTGACATGAATTCAGACCTACTTTCACCTCCAGTCTCCTGACAGACATATACCAAAATTAAATAGACACTATGTGTAGCATCCTAAACTCACTTCACTGTGATTTGACTATAAAATTAACAGGGAAAAAGGCATATGGGTCTGGTCTACTTACAATAAAATTGAAGAGGCTCATCTTGAACTAATTTTTCAAAATTAATTTCAGAGAAACCTGCCACACACAGTTGTAAGCCAATGAGAACAGTTTTTCAATGAAATTATGGCATTCTGTTTGTGAAGATGTGATCTGGAAGCTCTGAGTTGCAGAACCACCACCCTGCAAGTTAATGTTTCAAGCTTTGAAAAGACATCAGAAGTGTTTGTGTTGTAATGTTGTTATTTTGAAAACAGAGACATTATGTTCAAAATGCTAATATATTTCTAAAACAGGTACAGAAAAAATAAAGACAGAAATTCATAGAATACATTTAAGAAAATGTTACATTTCATAGAAACAGAACATTATAAAATATAAATTCCAGCACATGATTCCTCTATTGATTTACTGGTCCTATTGCTCTCATATGTAAACAAAAGGGTCATAATCCAGAGCTCCCCAATCTGTACAGAAATGATGGCCCAAGATTCAAATACATTTGAAGTCCTATCATCAAGGCCAGGACAGACTGAAAGGCATTGCTAGAAATTCACTGCACCACTTTGAGATTTTGAGTAGACTGCTGCTATTTATCAACGTATTTCTAAGTAATATATCATCTAAAAGGCAAACTGTGTATATATATATAAGAGCAGAGCCTGTCTTCTTTTTCTCCTCTTTATGTACAGATTAGCACAATATATCCCTCATTCTTCAAAACTGGGTGTTTGGAAGTTTTTCTAATATAAAAGTTCTAATATATAACTTTTAGTCTTAAAACACACAGTATATTGATGGTAACTCTTTTGCTTTCTTCCTACTAAACAACAGTGTTTAGTCCTGAAATGTGAAAAAAATCCAAGCAATCTAACCTAAAACAGTTCCCTTCCAGATTCTCTTGAAATTCAAAAATATATGAAACACATATTGGGGTTCAAATAATCTCTCTTTGTGACCAGCTTGGGGTTAATTTTTTAAATCTTTTTTCTCTTTTCTAACCTTGACTGATGGTTCACAAACATATAGTTGACCCAATATTATGTCTGGAGGATTCATTGGATAAATTAATCAATATTTGATCTATCTCTATTCTTTTGGGTATATCTTCATTCAAGTAATATCTCTTTTTATGTGTGGTCATGGAATTCTTTAATGATAAGCCAAGTTTTCCCAAACAAATGCCAGCTGAATTCACCTTTCTCCCTGAAAGCAGATTTTGCTCATTGACATGAAATCCAAGACGGAAATGTTGATAAAGATTCCCAGGGAAATCTTCCAAACATTCTTCATAATATCATGTGTGATATAGTGACAAGCTATATGTTTCCCTGGCACTGAGATTGAAAATGGAAATGTTAAGTATAAATCTTTGTGGAAGTTTCAGTAATTTTTAATAATTTGTTCTTTTGTGGCATTCATATGTGAATGATATATTTGTCCTAGAGCAATGCAAATTCATTTCCCCACATCTATAATATCTGCAGTAAGCTAAATTAAAAATACATTTGTACTTGTACAGTTAAATGATCATATTTAATGAAATGTCGGAGATGAATCTCAGCAAATAGTCAGGAAATTATTTCAGAAAGAGCAGCATTTCATTACTGGCAGTCAGGGAAAAGCAAAGAGATTAAACAAATGGTTTACTTCTCCAAGGTATCGGAGGAGGTGGGGGCAGTTTTGTGCAGAGGGGTGACTGTGAATATGAGACTTCAGCGGGGAATTTTACCTGCTAGTGCAGCAGCATTTGCACAGCACAGGGCTGGCAGGGCTAATGCTGGGGGTGAGTTCTTTTTTTTGGTACCTGGGCCTGAAAAAGCTGCAGGTGCTGCAGGGGTGCTGTGTTTGGCTTCTGGGAAGCACGGAGTCTGCACAGCATTCAGCTTTTCCCGACAGCTGCTGCCAGGGGTGCCACTCCAAGGGAGCCTGGAGGGCCCTCTACCCAGTTCCTGAGCAATCCTGGAGTTGAACCCCTGGGCTGGGTAAGCAGGGATAGGGAACTATGACACCAGTGGAGTTAAAGCAGGTCTGACAAGGTCAAGAGGAATAAGGAGTGGGAGAGGGACTGCTCAGAGGCAAAAGAAGACCAGGAAATTGTTTTTGCTGTGAACATTATGGCAATTAGAAAAAATTGAAAGGTGGAATGTGGGACCCGATTTGTAAAGCCATCTAGCAACTTTATTTCCATTAGACTGAGGACTGAACCCTTGGAGCCATCAGCATCTTTCACCAGTCATGTAGCTTTAAAGGATTCCTGCCCGTCAAGGAAACCTCTGTGGCTGGGGGCACAGCTGCCTTTGGCTCCCTGTTAGTCCATGGGAAGACACCCATAGCAGAGACTCAGCTCTCAGGCAGGCTGACCTAGCTTCTGTGACTTCCTTTCTGTCTGCTGCCTGTTAGGGGCAGTCAGCAGTGAGGCACCTGGCTTAGCTGTGCTTAGTCTGGTTGTGTGTGAATCCAGCACTCTGCCCCTCTACCTGTCTTTGTAAGCTGGGACACTTCCAGGGCTGCTCTCCCACCTTCCATTTCTCTTAATTATTTAAATTACAAGATCTGCAGGCTACAGACCATCACAGGTCAAATTAAGTCTGTGTGGAGGATCCTATCTAACAAAGCTCTCTATGGTACTGCAAAGTGACTGCTGCTGATGCATGACACAAAAAACCAACATCTATCAATAGGAACAACATTTTAACTAATTGATATTCTGAAGTTCCATTAGAAATCCTGTGGGAAGACTGAACTAATCTGAATATCAAAATTAAATTCTAAACCAAATATACAAATTCAAAGAGAGTATAGAAATGACAGAAAATATACTAATTTTCTGGATTCCACAGACAATAGAGGTGAAAGAAGATGTAGAAATGAAAATTCCTCTTTATGGGCAAAAAATTCCAATACTAGAAGGACTATTTTCAGGGGCATGACATAAATTAAATATCTGAACTGCATCATTTAATTATGTACAGATATTAATATATGCACATACACTTATATATGTAGATACAGAAGACAGCGGAAAGGTGATAAGGCTGTGGAGACATGAGCAATTTTGAGTCTCACCCATCCAAGCATCCATACATTTAGGCTGGCCCCTTCCTCCTTTCTGATTTCTACTCTGTTTTGGACCCCTCAACCACCCCATTCTGCCTTTGGTTTTTTTCCCTTGCTTTTATATCAAGAGCAAATTAAGAAAGCAGACAATGCAAGTTATAGTCTTACATCTCCACTCATATTATATTTAAAATAAGCATCTGAATGCAGAAGCCTGCATAGAGGAATTTACTTGAGGTTCTGATTTGCAAAGCAGAAAAAACCCCGGGATTAGTTAAGTAATTATTCAGGTGTGCAAAGCCATATGAATTTTCTGAACAACACATTGTAGAAGAACTCAGATCATGCATAAAAAATTGAATTATGGAAAAATGGTTGAGGCACATCAGGTCTGAATGAGGAGAGTGTCAATCACTTCTGTTTGTCAAGGTTCTTTGAGATGTGAGTTATCAGCCTTAAGGAGAGACAAAGGATCTGTGTAGGGATCAGCATAATTCTTATGTCTGATCTGATTACCTTCAGGGACATACATATAGACTTGCCACATATTTCTACTTCTGCTTACTTTTGGAATCATCTCTTTTCTCCTTTGGATTTCTCTTTGGTGTTTTCACTGTTCCTGGTCCTCAGGGAACTATTTTAGGCAGGCAAATTCTGTCTAGTGGCCAGTCTTGTGAAATGCCCACAATGCCATTGGGAAGGCTGTGAGAAGTGGGAGAAAATGACTCAAAACAGGTTCAAAAGAGAGCTGCAAAAATTGTTCCACAATAACTTGTCTCCATTCTTCATTATAGAGCCTGAGGTCTGAGGGATTTTGTGGCAGGAGACAAGATAGGGTGTTATACACAGGTATGCTAAAAATATTTTTTTGCTTTTATGATAAGGGGCTGAGAAGCTGTGGAGTAAATTCTTCAACAAGATTTTTTTCCTCCTAATTACTGCAAAGTAGATATTCATCTGCTAATCATTGGCATACAGAATGTTACTATTAAAACAGATACTATCATATTGTCACCTTTCAATTCCATTGAATTTTGTTTGGATAAAATCCTTACTTAACCCTCTTCGTTTTGCATATTCAATTTCCCTCAGCTTTTGTTTTTTTAGATTTCTTAATCAGGAAAACATAGAGACCTCTGAAGTACCAGGAGCAGAATTTTACATCCTAAGCAATAGTTGTTGTGAAAATCTAGGGCAGGAACAAACGTTTCTCAAAGTATGTTATATTAGGAGCACTGCAAGAAGCAATGAAGCATAGCTACTCAGGACACGCAAATTCCAACTGGAAGACAGCAGCAACAGCAGCAGCCAGAGTTGTGCTTCCCTAGGAGAAAAATGATCTTGTGCATTGAATAAAACACAACAACATCTTAAGATTTCATCCTAGCTCCACTAGAACAGCAGGAACCAAAATACTTGTTAATGTTGTAATATGTTTGCTTTCAATCAGACAACAGAAGAATTCATTCCACTTGCTCAGTATTTTGCCCTCCTGAACTCCATCCCCACAGCAGCTTTGCAAACACATCTGAGCAATTCCACAGTGGGTTTTACATCCATTGTAAGTCATTTCTGCTGGGCCTATATGCAGGATTTGTGTTTTACAGAGACTACAATGAATGATTCTTCCCAAAATTTGATTCTGTAAAAAGCTACTTGACTGCTCCAAGTAATCTTTTTTATTCTTCATCTTAGTTTACTCTTAAGGGTTTTTTGTTTCATCTTTTTCTGCTGTCCTAATGTACACAAATCACTTTTAGAGATAGTGTCATGTGTATGAAGGGAGCAATTTATCAACACAGACACCTCTTTGATGAAGGATGGTTTGTCTTTACAAGGCTGGACAGCCCAAACTGAATTTCAATTTGCTATGGCATGCAAGGGATTTAGGGATTAAGGTTGGTGAGAGGCTTTAAGCATCAACTACCTTATTATTGCTGAAGGAATACGTGATTTGAAAACCCTGCCTGTCTTGATTTTTTTTTTCTTTAGTATGTGGGGGTGAGGTGGGGAGGGATGAGTAAGAAAAGCAATAACCTCCTTGATGATTTAGCAGTTGTTATTTTTTTTCTGTTTTTCAGTCAGTCACTGCCTATTTTTTAATGGGACAGATAGAACTTAGAGGGTCAGAGCGAGGTGACAGCACCTAAATATCTACTTGAAAGTGTTTTATGACTAGCAAATATAGCAAATATAAAAGCTTGTAATAAAAATCAAGCTACTGGGGAGTGAGAGATGGAGAAGACAAGAAATATGAGTCATAAGTGTTTATATAAATGAAGAGGTCATGAACTGATACAAATAAATATTGTTCTGACCATATCATATTACCTGTTCCTTAATGCAAGCAAATTGATAAGGAATAATATTTCCCAATTTAAAAACCACATCATATGCCATTCACCTGTTCTTTCAGGGAATGGAAGATTGGGAGGAAATCCAAAGGACTCTACTGGCTTAACCTTTGTGCCATGATATTAACTAATATAATGATATTAACTATTTTCCAATAAATATAAAAATAATGTGAATCAAAAGCAAGAATAATAATTATTATTATTATTCTGATTTTTTTTAAGTAACTAAACCACTACAGGACTCATTTATCTGTTATGCTAACAAAGGGCCATTGTGGTTGGTGTCACACTGCTGTGAAACTGAGTGCAAAGGAGAATTGCAACTGTGAAATCCTTCCCAGGGCAAAATTCCCAGTTCTGCCATGTATTTACTTCTGAGGATCTGCTCTACTCCCCCAAAAAATAGTATCTCTTCTTCAGAGGTTTTTGGGCAGATACATGCTTTGATATAAAGAAAAAAATTACATAAAGTAGCTGTTCTCTTCCTCTTCCATTCTTCTCTCAGATCCTGGGCTTTCAGAGGTGAAAATCAAACTCCTGCCTGCATCATCCCTGCCTGCATCCTCAGAGCAGCACAGCAGAGCAGAGCAGAGAGGAGATAGATTCCATCTATCTATCTATCTATCTATCTATCTATCTATCTATCTATCTATCATATCTGTCTATCTATCTATCTATCATCTCAATTAATTCTGTTGCTTGCAAGGGTTTCCTGGAGAGCAGCTATCAGGTTGTTCTCACGCTCTCCTTAATGAGCATTTAAAAGTTTCCCAAATAGTGGAAGCATTTAATCAGGACATAAAACATCCTCTGGATACTCAGAGCAATATTCTGAGCCCTTCCCAGGAGAACTGAGATTTGAACTGAGATCTTTTCTCGTCCAGTCACTCTATGGTATTCAGGAGAAGCAGAATAAAATTGAAGGAATCCTAGTTGTGAGAATCTACATATTTCTCAAGGAAAATTGGCATATATTATTAAAATAAAATCTTCAAATGGAAATAAGATACCTCTCCATCTTCTCCCAATATTTTAAAACATATTAAAAATACATATATTTTACATTTTTTTTACATTGATTAAATCATTGTCTATCCATATGATACTGTATATAGATTTCTCCATGTCCCCTCATTGCCATAATGCTCCTTCCCTCTATTCCATGGACCATAATAAAGGAGAGTAAAAGAGTTCATGGCTGTGATGTAATATCTTTGACAATGTTGCTAATAATTAATGCCAAATATCTGTAATTAATCAGATATCTTCAGCATTGTGCATAGTGGTTATCTCTGTGGTTTGCTAGGGATTTTATGTCTGAAACTTTTTTTCTGTAGTCTCAGGTTTGTTTGGGTTTTTGTTTGTTTGTTTGTTTTGTTTTGTTTTCAATATAACCTCTTTAAGGCTTGGCCTAGCTTGGATATGGAATTAGACATCTAGAAATCCCAGCACGTTATGTGAGAAAGATGGTCTAAAATGGTTTGTGATGAGATATTACACAACTCATGACAGCAAGAAAGGTTCTTCTGCATACAGACAGAAAAAAAAAAGTCTTCATGAAAAGAATTTGATGAATATCATGAGAAGAATTTTAGAGGCATTCAAGACTCAAGTTTTCTTCCTTCATGAATGAAATGTTCTTCTGCCTCCCTGTACTATCCAGGCTCTCTCATCAGTGCTTGTTTCCCCTGGAAAGGAAAGACATTGCATACTGCACTGGTAGCCCTGTTAAACCATCCCCAAGTTCCAGTCCTATTCACTGGAATGGTTAATTGCAGAGTATTCCACTGGTTGTAGCCTCCACATGGTGGCATCCTGCAATTTGCCACACTTTTACAGGGGTGATCATGCATGTCTTGCTGTTTCATTTCCTCATCTTGACTTTCATGTACACCTGCACTGATGTATTTTTCTAAGGCTGTCACTTGGAAAAACATCACTACAACATCCCATGATCAATACAGCAGCTTGGGGAAAATACATACACTTACATGTCTAGGAGCATAAATGAAATCTCTACCTTCTATTTCAGACCAGGCAACAGGAGACAAATGGGAAAAAAAAGATAACCAAGAAAAATCAGATTTTCTATAATTATATAAATTACAGCTAGAATGACTGTAATCACCTAAAATGCCTCTGGGGAGTTGGATTAGCAGAAGACAATTTCTCAGATTCACACTCCGGGGTTTAAACCTACGGCTGATATTTAGAATTAGACTACCAAGCTGAAATAATTAACCCTTGGGAAGCTAAAATATGTGACTCAGAGGTGTACTATCTAACTGAAAGGGAGGAATATGGAACTGATGTTATTTTAAATTTCCTATGGATCTTAATATTTGACCAGGCCAGCCAGATCACACACTTCAGTCCAAACTGTGAGTATATTTAATCAAAAAAAGATCCTTCCAGTCTCCCTCCGTTTAACATCCAATAAAAAGGCAACAATCACTGAAACAAATATCCCTTAAAACACACAACAGATTTTCTTCAGTAATGTATGTCTATTGTGAAGTGGATGATGAAAATCCAGGTTAAAAATGTTGCAGGACTAAAGCTGATTTGTAAGACAAAAAGCTAAAATATTGTAAAGGAAATTCAAAAACTGCCTAGACATGTAAGTAGTGGGTGGTTAGGATATTAAAGTAGATACAAAGGTAGAGAAATAAATAAGAAGGCTCTCTTTTCCTTCATTTTCTTCAGATGAAGAAAAGCTTCTTTTTGGGCATATGGAGAATGTCCCTAATGTAAGAAGTAAAATGCTCCAAGGAGGTTCCCTCCACACTTTCTAGTTTTGAGGTGAGATCATGGATGGGGCAGTGCAGCAGGGCAGAGTGAGCAGATCAGGGGTTACTGTTCCTCTTTGTGGATGTTTTCCTGGGTTTCAACAGTGTTCCTCTGTGCCTCAGCTTGGACACCATACCAGAAAGTGTCAAGGCATTCACCTTAAACGGAACTGTGAAGGCATGAAGTTGTATTAATACTATCCAAATCTCTTCTCTGTGCTTCAAGTTTTGCCTGGAGTCTCACCTCGTGCTTTGAATCCGTTATACTGCCACAAATATCTGAAGCTTGAAGCTGCTGAATCTGCTACTATTGATGCATCCTAGACAAGATGTTACTTCTAAGAATGAAAACATCAATAATTCCCTTAATCATGGCAAAGTGTTTTTTTCATGTAGATATTGCTTTGAGAATAGAAGCTTGTGTGAACAACATCAATCAGGGAGCTCACACAAGTGAATAACTTACAGCCCCACTGGCAGCCACTATTGAAGATTAATGCTGATAAACACCACGTTCAACATAAGATGCGATTTCTGAAAACAAACCAATTTATTGGATTCCCGCACATATGTATTTTGTAGTCAACTACTGATTACTGACTCAGTTGATTCTGCTGATCATTCATCACATGGGCTTATATAAAAGCTGAGCTATTCTCTTTCAGGACTTCATTTTATATACAGCACAATTACTTGTGAAGCCGTACTGTTCCACTTAAAAGAAATTACCTTTGAAAGCTGCACGCTGAAGTGGCTCCATTTACATAGCACAGACATGACAGACATACAGATATATTTTGTGGGAATGAGTATCATGAGTCAGAGAGGAACTGTTGCATGTTGAACTGTACTGAAACTTTTGTGTTGGATGCCAGGGATGACTCTTCATTGTTTGAGGAAGGTGTTGGTATTTGTGACTTTAATTTTTGTTTATGAAACAATGACAACAGGTGTTAGCAAACAAGAAGGGAAAGATCTTGTCTTCAATCCCTTGCCATGTAAGTACAGCATATTTGTATTCTATCTACTCTTACCTACAACTCCATAATCCTGAGGGATTGGCATAAACATCAGCCCTGTAAGCAAATTAATGCAAAAGAAATGGTGCTAAATAGGTGAAATATTTGGATGAGATTTGATTGTAGGAATGGGAGGATAACTTCCTAAACTGTTGTCAAGCCTTTCTTCATTTTGCTTAAACAGATAGGCTTTTGAAAGCATGTCCTGATTTACAGAGGTACTCAAAGAAGTGAGGAGCTCTATAAGTTTCACTCTTGGTGTCAGGCACACACTTAAGACACAGATGAATTAAACACCATTCCTGTTACATAAACAAGATTGGCTTGAGTATATACTTTATTACTGCAAGAGCTAGGGAAGTGTCAATGGTCATTATATACTTTATTTTCACATATAAGTTCATGCTGCTTATGTGATAAGGCCTTCTTGGTTTTGTTTTGTTTTTGACAAAAAAACCCCATTGTCTTGGTTTTTTTAAAAGTAATGGTTGCTTCTTAATGCAGTGAGATTTTTCTTGATAATGACACAGCACATAATCCTGAAAACATGGAGGTAAAGTTTAACCATTTGAAAAAAAGACCCTCTGCACTATTATGAGAACTGGAAGGCTTTGTTGCCTGAATTTTGTTCTTTCCATATCATAGAAAGCAATTCAAAACTTGTTGCTCAGTGTGGTAGTTTTGGCTGAGGTGGGGTTAGTTTTCTTTAGTGACTAACATGGGACTGTATTTCAGATTTGTGTTGAAAATGGTGTTGATAATACAGGGATGTTTTTCTTATTGCTCAGCAGTGTTTGCACAGAATCAAGGCCTTTTCAGCTTCTTGTACTGCCACTCTGGTGAGGGGTCTGGGGGAGTGTCCAGTTTTCCACTGAGGTAGAATTAATTCCTTCTCAGTAGCTCGTTCAGTGCTGTGTTTTGGGTTCAGATTGAGAACTTGGGTTTTGCTAAGTCATGTTTATCCTAAGTC
>VYXD01003036.1:400689-419865 GCA_013397195.1 Hylia prasina
AAATTATAATAATTTGGAGGGAGGGAATTTGAATTCTACATTTCCTAAGGAGGTCTTGCCCCTCCTTAGCAGATACCTGTCTTTCAAACCAAGACAATTGGTTAGAACATATTGAAAGGAAAGCCAGGTTGCCAGCTGAAAAAGAAAAAAACCTACAGAAGAAGTATTGTCCTTTCTAGAAAAGTGTATAGCTCTTCTCTCACATTAGCCTGCACTGCTTCTGCCATCAGGGAGTTTGTGAAGTAGTGAAGCAGGACGGAAAGCACAGGAAAAGCCTTCCTCTGGGAAGCTTGTACTCAAATCAAATGTGTTGAAAGGACACAGACAGGGATGCCATTTGGGCTGGATAGCCTGACAGAGTTATTTCCAGGCTTATCAGATCATGTTCCACTTGTCTGAATACTCTTGTTTTACTTCTGTGCATCAACACAAACTCAGCCCCCAGCACTAAAACCAGATTCATTTCCACAGTACAAAGGGCTTAACTGTGCTTTTCAGCAGGTTTTCCTACTCCAACCCCTCTGCTCATCTTTCTTCTGGAATGTATTGCTCCTCCTACATTCAAATTCTGCATTTACGGTGGTGTAGCTATTTCCTAGTTACTGCTTGGACCACGGAGCAAATGCAGTACCATACACAGATGTAGGAACTTTCATAACAGCATGAAAGATTGCGGAGACTCCACAGGTGTAATAGAAGTTGCTGGCAGCATTTATGAATGGGGTTTTATGGTTATTACATAGTTCCATTCACTGATCCATTTCTCTGGGACTGAGACTAGTATTTCATGCTTTTGCAAAGTTCCAAGCAAAAGATATTAAATCTGTTGAGGAGTAAAAAGAATCCTGCCAGTAAAACATCTCTTTCCCCTTCTCTACCCTCCAGCACTTTGAAGGACCAGTACAGGCCAGGCTCATGCAGTAGGCAGTCAGTTTCTGATTCTGAGTTAGGAAACAAGAGTACTGTGACCACTTGAAGGGCATATTACTGCATTAACAGAGAACACACATTTAGCCCTCACAAAACCTGCAGTGTTTCTCAGCACGGACTAACATGATCTTTGCAATATCATGCCAGTAAAATCCCTCAAATACTGGATTATGCTCTGTCTCATCCCCTTTGTGTTCATTGAATATATATGATGCTAACTGGCTTGAAGGAATCTTTCTTTTGATTTCCCAGGGGATATCCACTGAAGGTTTGATCCTGCAATACACTGAATATGCTGAGCATTTGAGGAAGTCAGAAGAATTTGAGAATGTTAAGCTATCTGCTGGCTGAAGACATGAAGAGATGTGTTACACTAGTTATGGTGCGTTCAATGGCATGCAAAATATTTCAAGGCAAGAAGAAATAAGAGTACTTCAAAAACAAACAAACAAACAAACAAAATCTAATAAGAAAAATACTTCCTGGAGACCTGGAAGGAGAAAAAGTTGTACCAGATACAGTACATTCCTGAATCTGCAAGGAGGATCTGGTTTCACGGCAAGGACAAGGTCAGATCAGAAGACCTTCTTACATTATCACTACCTGCACCACTAACACCTATTAAGTCCAACAGGAAACACATTTTGCAGATTGGCTGGAAAATAAGATAATAGGGCACATTTAAAATCCAGATGTTTCCATCTGAGCATATGTTTATTGATTCTTGAATCTTTCAAAGCCACATTAATCATGTGACAAAAATGTGACATACCAGTTTAGGAATGAAAGAAAAGGGAAGTGGCTTTTTCACAGAAAGGGCTGTGTCAACATATTTCCGCAAATCAATCAATAGTCACATAAGTCTAGTGAAGAATTGAGCATTCCTTCAGGGACTACAGGATATAATACACTTTTTTTTACGGCTTTGTGGAAGGTATAGTTTGCTAATATAAAGAATAAGTGGGTATGTCTTTTCTTATTTCAAAAAGGAATTCTGTTTTTCCAGTAAAAATAAAAATGATTGCAGTGCTGATAGAAAAACTTACTTATAATTTAGCAACACTTTGAAATATATTCAGATTGAAAAACAAAGAAAGTTAAAGCAGTTTGTCCCCAGTATTCAAAGCTTTTTCTCTTCTGGGTAAAGACGGGAACTGGCTTCAGAGAATGACATTAGTGGGTTCTGGATCTAGTCCTTACACTTAACGCTACTGCATGAACTTTTGCTGCGCTTTATACACCACAAAGCACATGGAAATTGTTTAAACATTAATACCTGGATTTTTGTTTTATAAGTGTCTGTAGCATAAAGGATTTGTTTAAACAAGAAATTCATACTTCATGTATTCACTTTCCAGATTGCTCATAATGGACAAAATTAAATCAGGGGATGGGTTAAATTCCTTACTCATGGTGTGATATGTGGTACAAATATTTCCCTAATGCAAAAGAACTGTGTGTGTATTTGTTTATGTACACAAACACACAGATACAAAAATAGGAATGCAGGTATAAAGTACAAACATGTGAGCATGTGGAAGTGCACGTCCTTAGCAGCAGCACAAAGAACAAATGCATATTGTAATTAAATGCAGTTTGTAATTTCCCAGTTAAGATCAAGACCTGGGAAAGAAACTCTGTGTGCAGGGCTGGCAATCCTCTGGGGAAAAAGCCAGAAGAGTTGATACTTAAAAGGTTCATTCACTGCTTCTCTCTGCTCTGAAAATGCTGAATGGGAAACTCAGGTGGCAGCATATCCAAAAGCCCACATTGACAGCATTTCTGCATGCCAAGGAGGAATGTGATGGGAAGAGACCTTCAGCTTTTATGCAGATCCTGCTCCTTCAACCAGCCTTTCTGCAACCGCTGGGAAGAAAGATGTGGAGATCCTGTGGTTGTGATAGCTGGGGGCAGAATCCTTTCACTAGACAGGTGAAAATCCTTTTCTTCTAATGAGAAAACCTGTAAAACAGCTGAAATCCCACAGGTTTTTAATCTTCATGGTTATCTTCTCATGCGTTTCCTCTGAAGAATGTGGTGGGGGCTGGAGCCAGCTGTGAGGACATAGTGTTGCTACCTCTTATTAAGCATTTCCATTTTTTCCAGCCTGGAAGCTTTCCTGTACCTTATTAGATTCATTAAAGTGTGTTTATAATACTGCAGTTGCACTTTGATGATTTTAGGATGTCTGAGACTGGAAGGGAAAGGGATGACATTTCTAGTATAATTTGTTCTGCATAAAACCTGTTCCCATTAATACTCAAGGTTCATTCTCTATTTGTGAAGCTACTGGACCAAATCAGCTCATGCCAACAGGCACGCTCTGCTGACAGCTCAAGAAGCTTTGCCAGTAGACACCAACTAAGAATTTGGCTCCACTGTTCGAGGAAGGGAGGGACAAAGTTTAAAAAAGTGTTAGTGTAAGTGTCAGATTGTATTTCCACTTCCATCAGATCAAGCCTAGAATAAGTTCATTTAAAGCAAGGGATTTTTTTTTCTGTTTTCTTTGGTGTAACAGAAGACTGTTTGTCCCTGAGAATTTATGTCTTCAAATATTCTCAGTGAGGCAGAAAAAAACACTTTTTAGCCAGTCTCTGAGATGCTGATGAAAGCCAGAGCAACCCACTGATATGTAAACTACCTCATTTAATGAATTTACACACACATATGTGTATGTATATACGTGCAAGTATGCACACAAACACAGAGTTTAACTGAAAAAAACCCAAACCATAAGCAAAAGAAAAATCCTCAGGACTAGATACAGTACCCTTTAAGTACAGAGCTGTTTAAAATATCAATCTCCTTATTGTAATTTGATGTGTGAAATTCAGGCACGCATTTACAATTCAGATCCTATTCCTTAGGGATTCCCATTTAGGGCCTGTTCATATGATTTATTTAGTGCCTTTCTTCACTTACTTACGCTTGAGATCGTTAGGTATAATGCACATATATGCACAGAGATAAAATGTTTATCATCATTACTTCAATGAAGTCATTTGCCATCCTTGACACCCTCTAATGTCCCAAGTGCTTCAACCCACTGGCTCATTTGCCCAGCTTTGCTCTCTCTTCAGTTCTTCATCTCAAATTCTCAATGTGTTCCCTTCATCAATCACAGATGTTTAGCTGGTAGCAGGAGGGAAGACAGAAGAATAATTATCCAAATATAACAAAAGAAGGTCCCCTTTGTTATTCAGGAGGGACATGGATGGAGGAGGGGGAGCAGAGGAATCAGGAGTGTGGATTTCATGCTTCTTTGAAAACATTAATGATGTTTAATGGAAACCAAAGGACCCACTGGAAGTTATCATGGTCTCAAATCGGTGTCCCACATAGCTAACCTGAGGACTTGGTCCCACTCAAGAGTCCTCTTTCTGCTCTGTCTCTCACTGCCCCAGGTTCTCAGCATTTCACCACCTCTGATGATTGCAGTCAGGAACCACTTTGAATGTACCCTTTGGATCCATTTTTCAAAAAAACAGGATCCAAATCACTGTGCCCTGACTACATTCAGCTAATTGGCCCTTTGCTTTCGATGACATCCGTGGTGTGGGGATGAACAAATTGAAGATGAAAGGGTGGGCTGGGGTGGGGGCAGGGGGAAGGTAGCATGGCCTGGGGCACAGTGCTGTGCACAACCGGGGAGAGGCGAGAGAGTGTGGGGTCCCCAGGTGGCTGTGTGCAAGGTGACTTTTCCACTTTGGAAGAAGATTGGTCTCACATTTCTCTGCCTCCCTGGTACAGGCACCAGCTGCAATGTGGTATTTCTTCATGATGTGAAGGAAGGAATATACACAAAGCCTTGCAGAGTCTAATGCTGGGGAGACAGATCCTAGAGATGTTCATGCTCAGGAAAATGAATGTTTTCAGTGGTGCTTCAGAGCTCAGTGAAATAGTGGTTGCCAATGTGTGCTAGAGTTGGGATGAACTGAAACAGAAATTTCTCATGTAGACCACAAAACCAACACAGAGTAAAAAGCAATTATTTTGAAACAGAATCAAACAATTCAAGATTGAAATGAAAACTTATCTACTTATTTTTCCCAGTAAATCCAGGCTGGGCTTTGAAAATTTACTCAAGCATCAACATTTGCCCCACTCAAAATTCAATCACAGTGAGAATTACCAAAAAGAAAACTCAGGGTTTCTGAATGCTACCTGACACTTTAAAGTACACCAATAAACAAATAGCTGGTCAAAGGAAAAGGTTTCTTTTTCTTTCTGTTCACCCTTCTCCCTTTCCCTAAATATGAAGGTGTTTGCCATGCACTTAGGTGGTGGACCTGACATAATCATGGAAACACTTCACAGAGAGATTGTATGTGGTCTTCATAGGAAACACAGCAGCTGTGGTTGTCTCTGATTATAAAAGGAAATTCTGCCCTTGAACATATCTACTGCATCAGCTGGTAGAGGCAAATGTTCTACCATGGAATTCCTAATCCCTTTTTTCACAGGTCTAGGGAAAGAAATGGAAGATGATCTACTGGTACTGAAATAAAGGCTAAAATCTATACCTCTACAGAAAACTAAGTGTTCTTGACTTGCCTTTTTTTAAAGGGCCTGTATATAACCTAGGATACTTATCCTCTACTCCAATTTAAAGTATGTGAGCTAGAGGTCATATCTGGTCACCCGAGTCCCCATGGACTTCTCTGATCTTTTTGTCTCCACAACATTCGATGGTAATAAATTCTACTGTTTAAAGAGGCAGAGTATGAAAAGCAAATAATGGACTTTTCTGGATCTTTGACAGAGATTTGTCATTTTTGCTACCTGAAAGTGAAAATAGCGCAGTTCTTCTTAGCCATTTTTCATGCCATATCTTAGCACATCAAAACCAAAATAGAAGAGCCAGCCTCTCACAGTTCCGTCTCAGAATTATATGTTTGGACCTTTTTCTGCTTTTCAGAAATGGCCACTTCCAGGTTAACAAACATTCAACATTCACTCTCTCATTTTTCCTGCTAAGTTGTTTGGTCTATTTGCTTCTCCTTTCAGGGCCTTCAGGAGGAGATTAGAAAGACTGTGCTTGAAGATTATGAAACAGATAACAGAGTTTATCACATCTACTTTGACCCTTGAAGGATCTGAAACATAGTTGGAGTCAAAACCTTAGCAAGTGATGGTTTTTTAAATTTTATTTTTTCTGATCTGAAGTATAAAAACAGTGCACTGTGGCTGTGTTCAGTATGTTTTATAAAGCTATGGAAAAAAGCAGAAAGAAAATTCCTCCAAAGGGAAAATGAATCAGCATTCTTTCCAGGGGAATGGAGAGAAATGTAAAATCATACAGGCAGACTACTTATTTATAGAATTTTTTTTTTGTTAATAATTTTTAAAGGAATACTTGGAGTGATTTAAACATTTTATGTTCACCATGAACATAATCCATGAATACAATATCCTGTATTACCTGTCAGAACTGGTAAAATCCAAATAAATAAAGATTTTTTCAAAAACCATTAAGAATGCTACTCCTGCTCTGGAAATAAAAGGAATTTTGTTTTGGTTTTAGCCTAGTGCAAGATCCCTATCCTGCAGCATTTCTGTATTTTCAGACTGGGACTTACAATTCATGGCACCTGATCTGTATCTTTTACCTTCCTGAATGCTTTTCCAAAAACAGGTAGCATGTGTCCAATGTATTGAAATCATACAAGACCATGACTCACATTTCCTCCATGGCAGACCCAGCTCTTCAGAGTGAAATGTGCTGTGTAAATAAAAGGTAGAGGAGCAGTAACAGCTTCTTGTTTAAAGGCTAGGATGCTCCGTTTACTTTTCCTGAGTGGTTTCATTCTATCCTGTTGGTGTAAAGCTGATACAATGTCCCTGAAAACAGAGGTGTTCTGGGTGGTATACATAGCATTACCTTGAATTACTGGCTTTGCCCACAACTCATTTGGCATTCATTTATGTACCTAATTTATGTAACCAGGGCCAGCTTTAGACATAGACACAACAAATGTTTGAGGAGGCTGCTGAAAACATCAGGATCAGGTTCCTCCTTGCAATGGTGGTCACTGGGCAGAGCCAGAGCCTGGGCAATCCTGCTGTCCCGGGCTCCCACTGAGCCATAGGAGAGCTAGCAGAGCCCAGAGAAATGCTGATGGAGGTGGTGGCATTGCTGATGCCATCACAGAGCAGCAGGCAAGGCTTCCTTTGTGCCTGTGGTCCTGGCTGGGACCTTGCTTCCTGGACTTTTCCTTCCCAGGGCATAAATTTTATGCCCCAGACCCTCCTCTCTTGAAGAAACATAATTTATTTCCACCAGTGCTGCTGGGGGCATCTTGAATTAGCTCTGCCATTTCATACAAGATGCTCCACACCTCAAACATTTTGCTGTCCAAACACAGGAAGTTAAGTAGTGAGAAACTACTTTTAAGTAGTGAGAAACTACAGTGGCAGGCATGCCACTGTGGGACAGTTTTCCCCACTCTGTATTGTCTTAGGATCTTTGCACTGTCTTAACATCACATTTAGAAAGTGACAGGATATTTTCTTTCCAAAAATGTCCCTTCTCTATTGTCAGTGAAATCTGGCTCTGTGGGATTCAGAAGTTATAGCAATAAAACTCCTGTCGCGCCAAAAGAATAAATGCAACCTTGCAAGGCTCCTGGCTGAATCAGGATGTTAATGAGTAGGGAAACAGCAGTGAAGATGATGGCTAACCAATCAATAATGACTGAATTACAGTTGAAAAACTAAATGTGTTAGATAGTTATTAACAGTGTAATTATTCATAAATGTGCCTAATTATTCATAATTATTCAGAAACCTTATTACTTCCCTGATTGTCATAAGTGATCTCCGAGGCCAATTATTATTTGATTATGGCCACAGGACTCTATGTTGGTATTACTCCTTTTGTCCTAGAAAAGTAGGGAGAAAGCTGGTTAAGTGAAACTCATGGAGGACTATCTGCATCGGGTAGTCCTTTAAGAACAAGAAGCCTGTGATTTGAAAGCCTCTTTTGTGTTTCCTCTTAGCTCTTTCTTCAGATTTCCTTGATTCCTTTATTACAGAAGCTGCTGCTGCCTAATTAGGGTTTTCTTGTTGTAATTGCTGCATTTGATATCTTAATAGTATTACAGTGAGTGTGAGGGAGGAAGGGGGAAAGGGGCAGAGGGACTATCAAAGCATGTGTTTGTGGAGAAACCGAAAGCTCCCCAGGCTGTGTGACTGAGCCAGAAAGGCCCAGGAGCCAAATCCCAGCTAGCTCAGGTATCTTGTAACTCAGCAGGGAGCTCTGTCAGATGCAGCAAGGGTAGTTTCTAGCTCCTGACAATAAGAATGACAGTGTCTTTCTCCTTAAACAAACAGCTGGGCTTGATTAGTCATTTCCACAAAAACAGGTGAGAAAATTGTATTTTACATTTGCTTATATTTGACTCACAGGAATGTAAACTCAAACCTAACTGGAAGCTTGGTTAAGTACTGAGCCAGATGTATCCACGGTGTTGATGCAATCAGACCTCATCATCAGAAAATCTGGGATTTTTGTCAGAAGACACTTCACTAATCAAACAGGACCGTCAGCTCCTTTCCACTCTCTTTCCTCCCCTGAAAACATTAGAGCCATTATATTGTGGGGCGGCATTAGTCATGTTAAATTAGCATATAGATGAGTTCTGGGGGTAGGAAGGAGGGGGAGATAGGTTATGATAACCTGATGCTGTAATGCAGAAATCTTTTGGCTTATATACCAGGCCCCACAGTGCTCTGAGCTTGTTGCACAGGGGAAATGTGGTTTCCCAACAGGGTTGCAACCAGCTTCTTTTGTCTGATATTACTGACAGTGTTTAATAGGAGAATACACACCCAAGCACTGGAGAATCATGAACCAAGCTCCACAGAATCATCCAATTGTCTTAAAATCATGAGATTCAAACCCCCTTATGTTGGGGTTTTTTGTTTGTTTGCTTTTTGTCTTTTGTTTTTTATCTTCTTTTACTGGATAAGAAGGGCTAGAAATCTCTTTGCACTGACTTTGCTGGAAATCTCTTTCCACCAAGACTGTCCTTCTAATAACTTGAAGGGGTAATAAAGAAAAGCATTACACACTACATATGCTGTCAGAGCCATTAGTGGCTCACAACCACTACAGTGTGAAAAGAAGGGCTGCCCAGCTGTGTGATCATTTTGGCATCCTTGATCCAAAATGTACGTGTCATAGCAGGAGGTTCAATGAGAAGCATTATGGTTCCTCTAAGTTTTCCCCATCTAAGTTTTCCATCCCATTATCACCTATGCTTTGCCCAGGTACTCTCATTCAGGTATATTTGAATATAGTGTCCTCACTTCAGGAGACAAGGCCAGATTCTGGTTGTGGTTACAGCCCTGTACCCCTGGAGCTGTTTTACAGATGGCAGTGGAATCTGGGAATGAGATCCCTGTCCTCTGATGGTGTTCTCACAGTTGAAGATATGGCAGAAAATAGTTTCATGCTGAGAGAGTGCTACCAAATGTAAGAAGAGTGCTACCAAATGTAAGAAATGTAATAGTTCATCAGCAGCTGAAATGTGTATATACATAGTCCTGGGTTTCTTAAAATCCTCTGGAAAGTTTAACAGGGGCATTCCTTCTTTTCATCAGACTGTGTGATATAAACAGCCAAATACTAGTAACCGCCTTGTTTTGCAGCATTCTCTAGAATTTCCCTGATGGGGAGTAAAACCATTGAACTAGAATCATTTGGTCTTTTGTGTGGGCTTCAATACAAGACAGGTCTCAAACAGCACAAGTTGCTGCGCTCAACAGTAACATGAAAGGAATATACTTGATTTTTCAAGCTATCTCTGTAGGAATAAGAGTTTTGTGAGATGCATGCTTGCAGTCTGCATTTTTAGACTGAGTACAGAACAGAAGATTTCTATTTTCTTTATACTATATAACCAAAGAAAAGGAAAATACGACTCTGTCAGACAAAGACTGAAGACAACTTCCTCCTTCAGAATTCTTTATTTCACCATGAAAGTGAAATTTCCTTGGTCATACTTCCATCCCTTTGGTCTTTTCTTATCAAAATTGTGTTGGAAATTCAATTTCTACAAGTGCTAAGGGGTAACCAGTGATCAGTATGCACACCAGAGATACTTCCAGAGCATTCCAGCACAACCTGACACAGTGGGACAGAACACCAAACTCTTTGACAAGACCTATCAGAATGGAAGTCAGGAATCTTATTTTGTAACATTTCAGCCTCTATCTTATTACAGCATCCAAGTCTCAGTGACTCAGAATAGGATGTAACTTCAGATTTTGCAAATAGGATAGTGTATCTAGTAATTTTGTAATATGGACATAAATTGGTCTCTTCTCCTGTTCACCTAATATAAACGCAGCTAAGACCCGCTGCAGGTATCCTTGGAATGACAACTCAGTCCAGGCCCAGAAATGCAAAGTTAAACTAGCTGCTAAAACCACTACGTATGTCTTATCTGAAATTAAAAATGGAGTTCACATATGTGTACCAGTTCACATATGTGTACCAAACTCTCTCTGAACTTTTTTGACTACTGAGTATGTTATTTATTTCTTAACAACAGAGAGAAGAAAGTGTGAAAAATGTTAAATTCACATTTAATACTGCAGCATAATTGCTAAGGCACGGCAGAATATCTCATATATATCTTTTCTATCATGGCTGCAGCTTTCTGACTTATAACACAAGCTACCACACTGTCTTCTGCCTCTCTAATTCCCAGTGAAGTACATTCCACTAATGTATGCCAAAGGATAAAGCTTTGATTGTTCTTAACTTACATAGGATGACAGCCTGATTTTGCTAAATCCTGAGCCTGAAAAATTCAGAAGACGCTTCCTTTCCATGAACCTGAAAACCCAAGGCTGCTTTGCTGCAAAGCACAGCAAATAGCCATGATGTATTCTATTAAGCAAAGTTAAGCAAAGCTCTAAGCAAACCCTCACAGGCACTGTGAGCTACAACCCTACTTCAGAAAAAAAAAAACAACCAAAAATACCAAAGAGAAAATGGTTGCAAGTGTGTGTGTTAGTTGTTCCCCCTCCCTTTGTGGCTTCAAAGGGTGAAAATGGAAGAATGTGACTGCAGAGCATAATGGGTCAACACCGCGGCTCTGATCGCTGGAGCATACACTCTAAATTTCATGCTACATTAGGTAGATTTTTAAACCTAATCTGCTGCTACGAATGTTTTATTGGTAATTCTATGAAGGTACAGATTTCTTGACAACAAGAGAGGTACTTGGTAATCCACAACTTTGTGACACCCCAGTGACCCAGCAGTCCAGCACACTCAGCGCACCTTGGCTCAAGGGGGTGCACCCTAACAAGCTTCCTTTCAGCTCTCATTTCCCTCTGTTATGACAGGGAAGGGCATTCATTTAACCAATTACAATTTTTTCCTCGGTGCCTGCATAACTCCGATGTATTGGTTTAGTAGAGGGTGTATTCTGCACTGAAAGCTTTACAGATTGGCATAGTTTTAAAACCAGCTCCTGTATTCAGCCAAACACCATTTGAGAGATGGAGAAGGCTTTGGTTTATTCTGCCTCAGAGATGTTAAAATGCTGTGCAACAGTACCACTCACTTTTTTGTTTTTCCAATTTAAATTTCTCCAGTTTAAAATAAACCTTGGCCAAAGTAATGTAATTGCTGAGCAAGAGAGCCATGGTTACCCTTCCTGTGCCTGGTGTTTCAATACTCCACTAAAAACAGAGCAGCAACAACAAAAGCAACTGCAGCTTCAGAAAAAGCTTTAATATGAGCTATGGATCTCTGCCATGATAGAAGCACTTCTGGTCACCTGTTGGTGGTGAGTAAGCTTTACTGCTGAAAACTCCAGGACTGGAGATTTTGGGTGCCACAAGAGTCAGCTGGAAGTTTGGCAGGTGGCTTCAGGGTCAAGCGTGGTATTAGGCATCTAAAGGGAGGAGATCATAATATTTATGACTATCTCTTTGACTAAATCAAGGCTCAAATCCACCCACAGGATTTAATTTATCTTTGAGAAGTCAACCAGCGATCCTTTCTAATAGCACTGGGAATGGCTGGATTGAACCAGTAGACCTTCCACACAATCTTTAACATGTTTTGAAAACCTTCTCTTTCTGTTCTGTGGTGGTTGTAGCCCCCGCTGTCCTATAATAGCATAATTCTTATGGACAAACTTTAATTTACAGTGCTTTTTCTTTGTCTTTTTTATTGTAATAATTGTTTTACAGATTTATTACAAAAAATCAGGGTTCTGTACACCACAAACAATGGCACAAAGGCCCAAATTGAATAGTCAGGTTGTAATTCAGTCTCCAGGCTGAGAGGTTTGCTACCATACCCAAACCCTTAAGCAATATTCTTCAGTGTGGGACATTAGCAGGATCCCTCAATTGAATTACAGCATTGTATTCCATCTGGGACTTGGTATTGTAGTGTACTTAACACTGTACTACATAGGGAGGCATGAGAGTAATGGAATTTTACAGTAATAAGATTTTTTTTTATTAAATGAGAAGTAGGCATATAAGATCCCCAACTATGTAGCAGTAGTGGAGTTAGAAATAAAGACCCTGTAAAACATAACTGAAAAATAAGCTTTTTAATTTTTTTTTTATTAAATGAGAAGAAGGCATATAAGATCCCCAGCTATGTAGCAGTAGTGGAGTTAGAAATAAAGACCCTGTAAAACATAACTGAAAAATAAGCTTTTTAAAATTTTATAAATATTCTAATGTGCTGTTAATATACAATACACACCTTAGAATACTAAGGCTTTCTCAAAATGTCCAGCTTGCTATGCAGTTTTAGGTGGATTTTCATTATGATAATTATAATATATTGGGAAGTGATTTTTGAAATGATGTGTGTGTCATTTCCCCAGTTCAGTTAAGTATTTTGGCAAAGGTTTCAATTCATCCTTATCAGCCCTAACTTCAAGTACATGTGCATGTTTCAGATACTTCATATCAGATATAAAGTAGATATAGTATATATTAAATATATATAAATATTTATAAGATACTCTAAAGGTTTTTCTAAAATCAGTGCTGAAAGTAATTTTTTTTCTTTCTGCTTAAAAAATCCATATACCAGAATAACATTGACAAGCAAGTAAAGCAAGTGCTAACATCAGTTCTGCTGCTTTACTGCACTGACTTGGGTAATATCATATCAAGTAGTTAGTAAGAAACAAACTAGAAAAGCTCCAATTTTTAAAGGAAGACAATAAGACATAAAAACCAGGCAGACACAACAGAAATAACTCCTTATCATATATTTTTATTTTAAATTAATATTTCATGATCAGTTCACCAGCAGTCTGTTATCTTCCTAATAAAGTAAAGGTATTATAACCAATAAAAAATATTTATAGCCACATTTTATGTTTTAATCAAGGGCAAACCCCTCAACATATTCTTTTTTAAATTCCTTGACATGGTGAATGATTAAGTAGAAAAAATAGATTTTTATGTTAAAAAGAAAATGCTGTGTGCTGATTAGTTAATTAACACAGCATCTTTTGGAAAGGCAATAAATCTGGGGAATCAGAAAGACATAGAGATAAGAATCTGCAAGATACAGTATGCTACCCAAATTCTGGATTCGCTGTACCAATATCAGTTTTGTTATTGGCTTCATGGGCTGGAGTTTTCCCCTTAGCCCTCACTGCAGAGATAAGGAATGTTATGGGAACTCAGAAATCCCTGAGGAAGTGCTATGACTTGAGATTTCCAAAAATACAAACTGGTGAATTTGCAAATGCAAGCAAAATGGGCTGTATTGATCAAAACAAAATCTTAATGAGCCCCTAATGTGCAGTGGTAGAAATTTCCAAGTACTGCTGAGTAACAATTAGGCAAAACGAAATAAGCAGGCAACTCAGTTCAGACTTGAATTTGAATCCTTCTCTAAGCAAAAAAAGATTATGCAGGTTAAGTGGTTGTTGTTTAATTTACTCCTCCATTGTTGCCATTTACCTGGCTATTGTTTGACTAACCAGTCTTTAACAGTTTCTCAAAACCCAGAAATTTGAACCTTGAGGCATAGACAAGGTGTATTTATTTTACTACTACTGCGTTTCTGTTGCTACTGCTGCTGAAACCACTCTTGTTGCTGTTAATCATTAAATGAATACGTATTTCTAAAAGCAATAAATTCACCTTGACTAAAGTTCTGGCAAAAGTATTTGGAAGGTCTTGGCCCTGATTCACAGAAATACACTGGACAGGGTTCCTGATCTTCCAGGAAGGATTTAATTGAGACGCAATTAGATATTGCTCTCAGTTTACAGCTCCTCATGGGACTGAGATCTAAAATACCATGACAGCCTAAAGGATAAGACCAAGTTAAGTATCAGGTTAAAAAAGGACAATATGAGGGATGTGATATTAGAAACTTCCTGTTTTCCTGAGGAAGATGAACAAAAAGATTTTCAAATCTTGCTGTCCAAAAATATTAATGCTTCCCTCTTCCATGTAATGCCCTAGGTATTCACCCCGTTGCACAGCCAAGGGAATGATGTGGACCTGCACCTCAGGGTTAAGGACAGACCACTGAAGGGTGGTGATGATGCAGAGCCTCACACTTTCTGTGCTGCAGCCACAGACACCGGGCAGCAACTTCTGGAGGAAGGATGACACGTGTGGTAAAAGGCAGTGTTGTTGTACACTCCAGTAGCTGCATTTATCAGCTGGTCTCTCTGAGTCCCTAGGTGGAGCACAGTGAAGCCAACAGCCAGTTCAAGTAGAAAGATTTTATCCACTATTAGCTTAGATAAGACAGAGTGAGTAATTTCGGCTGGTACAGAGACGTATATCCCCTTTTATTTACTACTACCTTCTCAGAGTCTTTGCTGAGAATATATTTCCTTTAAAAAACCAACAACAAAGCAAAAAAACAGGTTTGGTCATATCAAAAATAGGCAGAAAATATGCACCTGATCCTATATCAAAATTTTTGTATATCCAGTTTCCTAGTTAGTGGCACAGTGGGAAAATGACAAGATGTATTGTACCAGAAATCTTTCTTGTATACATCTGCATTTACAATCTGCAAGTTTAATTCCTTAAGAATTTTTATCAGATGTTAATCTCTCCTGTTGTTTCAGGGGCTTGTTGCTCTCCCATAATAAAGATTTTAAATCTCATAGATTAGTATCTCATTTAATAGATTCTAGAGTTAAAATAACAATGATAAAACTGAAAAATTTGTTAGGACCAACTCAAAGTCAAATTAAACTGACTTGTACTGTTGAGAAAGTGGAAGAATTTTCTTCCTTTTTTGGTCACACTTCATGTTATTCTTCCAGACATAAGAAGTGTAGAAAGAGTTACTAAATTATTTGCAGCTGTTTTAATAAATGGACTACAGCAGCCCAATACCACATAACCAACTACAATTGCACATACTGATATGCATCTATTGCATGCACTGATCATATCTGAAATGTGCTTATAACATCCATTAATTATTTATTAACCTTTATAAACCGCTTAACAGTGGAATGCTAATATTGAGTGCAATCTTGTGGGAACCAGGGATAATTTTTCCCAGCAGATAAATGGTATTTTCAGCCTGATCATGTGATAGTATTGTGTGTCGTGAACAAAAGTATAGAGAGAATCCATGTGTTTTTGAATATTCCAGAGTAAAAATTCCCAGCTTATTGCATGCCTTAGTCATAGCTTCATTTAAGGATATAGCTCGGGGAGAGTGGCCATTTTATACTTAGATGAGCTGCAGTAGAATTCAAAATCTTATTCATATGAGTCCTTTTATAAAAACAATACTTCTTTTCCAACGTTATCATGTTTCTATGACTGTTGATACAAAGGTTCATTTTCTCTGAAAAAGTTGTCATTGACAAAGGTTTTCCTCCTTTTTTAATTTCTCTCTCTGGGGATTTTTGAACTGCTTTGCTCTGACATCTGAAGTACAGAGGTGTTAGCAGGTATCACTATTTGTGAGAAAATAGGAAGTGAACCAGTAGAAAACTAAATTTCATTAATTTCTTCTTAAAGATACATCTTGCATTTAATATTTGCAGTAGCAGGCCTGAAAGTCAAAAAAGAGTTTTTCCAACAGCCTCTCCCTCTCCCTCTCCCTCTCCCTCTCCCTCTCCCTCTCCTCTCCCTCTCCTCTCCTCTCCTCTCCTCCTACACTTTTGTGATCAGGCCCATAGTTTACCTTGGTAGGAACAACTAATTTTTAAGGTGTCATCTATAACTAGTTTTTAAATACTAACTACAGAGAAATTAATTCAAGCAGAAATTCATTCTGAAGCAGAACGAATAACGTGTGATATACTCAGTACTTGCTTTTACATTCAGGCCTGGTGCAGGACTGACAGCATCCTTGTTATCATCTAAAGGACAGTCCTCAGCTGTCAATCAAAAGCCCAAGGTTGAAAGAAGCTGACAGAGTGCCCATTAAAGTCTTCCCATTAAAACTGATTTCAGATTGTAGGTTGACTCTCCTTGACCAGAATGGCTCTGTGGATATTCATGTAGTGTGTAAGGCACTGCTCAGACAGTAGTTCCAGCAGCAAATACATTCTGTATGGCCAGGGGTCAGAGGAATTCTGGAATCTTCCTTGCACGTCCACTGGGGCCAAAGTGTTTGGTCTTCAGTTGTTTCTGTTTTATTAATGAGGGTGATATTTGAGTGCCTCTGAGATTTCATGGGTAAGGATGACTTCTACAATATGTGACTGCCTCTCAGTTTATAAACTTCCACTCCTACAACCTCTCTCACTACACATATTTTTCTTCCTATCTTTTTTCCTGATGTCATTCTCACCTCTTTCAAAAATAACCCTACATCCTTGATCAGGGTGTCTTGCCACTGAGGCTTTCTCTAGACTGTACTACAGAGCAATGCAAAATATAATATTTTTTAATACATCATCATTTACTTCCATATTTTGATACAATTAATCTGTCAACTCTTTCTGGTTATGCATTTTTGGTTTGTAATACAAGAAGCGTTGCATTAATATCTTTTTTCTTCTCTTCTTATTTTTCAGAATTGCTTTTCCTGAGATTGAAACAATTATTATTTTGAAAAACAAAGCAGGTTGGTTTTTTTTATTTTTTTTTTAAGGGAGGAGACATTAATAGCACAGCTACAATAATCCTACAATGTACAGAAAGGACCTAAAGTACCCTGAGATTCTGAACATCAGTGTATTTCCCTTGCTGGTTGCATTACAATGTTGTGTTTATAAAGCTGTAGTTCATCCCTTGAAGTGACATTTTCCAATATCAAACCAGAGAATTTGCTTAAATTAGGCAACTTTTATGCCACCTAGTGGCCCCTCCTCTCTGAGAAATGCATCTGGTATTCCCTTGCCTAAGATTCTGCATGCATCTGGTCTTTAAGTGTGTAGAAAACCTTCAGTAGTGGTAAATCGTGAACTAAAGAGCCAAAATTACATACTTTAACCATGAAGATTATCCTTTGATATCTTTACTTGCAGTTTTTATTTGGCTATTTACCCCTTATCTCTGCAGGCACTTATCCATGCCTGGCCTCTGCTATGCGCTGAGAATTATCACAAATGTGAATCTTTATTACTGGAGTTTATTTCTGAGATGAGGTCTTGTCATTTTCAGTCACTTGACGCTTCCCTATTTTGATGCTCTCAACAGAGGAGTCCTCAACTGACCCTTACACTCTGGGTCATTGCAAATGGAACAAATTGCCACCACTTTGTCCCTCAGTGGAGCCAAGTTGGTATACAGCAGGAAAGGTGTTGAACCTTTTCAAATAACTATGCTGTTAGCTGCACTAGCCACAGCTTTTTGAGCCTTGCGGCTTGAAGTCAGTCCCCTCCATCTATATTAGGGCAAAAAAACAGCAGTAGAGCTAACAGGTTCCCAGAGGCTGCAAAGATGGATAGATCCCATTGGCTTCAGAAGGAATTTGAGATGCTGACAGTGCCAGCCCAGCCCACATCTGATCTCAGGATAGTTATTGTGAGGGTCTTAAGGATGCATCTTGTTTCTGTGGTTCCAGTGAGGCACTTCAGACACTAAACCTCAGTGTTCAGCCTAGGCAGGCTAGCTCCTATTCAGCAAACTCTTTGGGTTTAAACTCTTTGTGTTAAATATAAGCCTAAGGCTAAGTGCAGAGTGCATTCACAGGCAGCAATGGGCAATGAACAAGGGCTGCCAAGCACTGAGAAAATCTGCCTTGAGCTGTGTTTGAAAGGTTATGCACTTCAGTTACATCATCCCATAATGACACAGAGTTTCACAGACCCACAGAGGACCAGCATATATGAGGGATCTACTGCTGGACACAGGCAGTCTGACACATGGCTTTTTACACTACTAGCCAGATTTTCTCCTGCAGTCTGTGTCACAGTGCCATCTGGATACAACTCAAAAATGCAGCATCTACTGATGTAGTCAGGAAGAGCCAGGTCATGGGTTGTTTTTGTAGCTGTCCTTCTGGCATTCACCTGACAGAATCTGACAAGTGGCACTGCAATGTTTGTTTCAATTAGAAGCTCTAACCCCTTCTTCCCCAAGTCTTTACTGTCCCAGGGATACTCTGTTTGAAAAAGGACTTAATTATGATGATATTCATTTACAAAGACCACTGATTTGAGAAATGGCCCAAATAATAAGTGCTGTCAGAATAATTACAAGACTATGAGGCCAACAGTACTGATATTTGCTCTGCTAATTGTACTTAATTTACTGTGAAGTTTTACAGTGGCTCCTGTAGCTTTGAGTGCACTGAGTTGTGGTGCTGCTGTATATACCAGGGGGAGAAGATTATCAGTGAGGCAGCCCAGTAAGAACCATTTCTGAAATGACCCTAAGAGGCAAATTCTCCAGTGCTTTCATTACAGACAGCCAATGCCGTGGGTGACACTCTCCCTGGAGCTCTTGGGGATACAGTGACTACTCACAAGGTGCAATGGAGAAGCCAGCAGGCTCCAATCTGCCACTGGGTGCACGAATAAAGAAGACTTTATTCTATTTCCTTCCTTGTTTAAGGCCTTGAACTGGTCTTTCTCATCATGGAAAATTATGGATGTGTTAGCCATGGTCAGACCTAGATGCCTGTTTGCAGTGGATGCTGACAGACAGCACTGCTGGGACAACCACATACCTACAGACCACCATGTGGCTGTGCATACATTTTCCATTTGTTATATCTCAGGTGACCTCATGGGAGTTTTTCAGAAAGAGCAACCCCAGCTTGAGGGAAAAGAAAAAAAAAATTGGGATTTAAAAAAAAAAAAAAAA